>MU825890.1:949519-1253387 GCA_029204205.1 Desmophyllum pertusum | reverse complement strand
AGTTCCTAGGTTTTCCGTAACAGGCTGCTTTCTCCTTTCTGTCCCCGATGGCTTTTTTGATTGCAAGTGCTTTCTCCTGATATTCCCTTAGCCTTTATATATTCACGAAGAGATTGAAAACACCAGTTCCTAGGTTTCAGTAACCGACTCCTGTCTCCTTTTCTGTCCCCGCTGGCTTTTTTGATGGCCCAAAAGTGCTTTCTCGTGAATATTCCTTAGGCCTTTATCATTCACCCGAGAGATTGTAACACAGTTCCTAGGGTTTCCGTAAAAGGCTGCTTCTCCTTTTCTGTACCCGATGGGCTTTTTTGCAATTCACAAGTGGCTTTACTCAAGATATTCCTTAGCCTTTATATATTCACCGATGATGAAGTCAAAACCACAGTTCTAGGTTTCCGCAATCCTGCTGCTTCTCCTTCCTTGTCCCCGATGGCTTTTCTGATCACAAGTGCTTTCTCAAGATCATTCCTTAGCCTTTCATATATTCACCGAGGACGATTGAAACACAGTTCCTAGGTTTCCGTAACAGGCCTGCTTCTCCTTTTCTGTCCCCCTGATGGCTTTTTTGATCACAAGTGCTTTCTCACAGGATATTCCTTAGCCTTTATATATTCACCGATAGAGAGTCAAAACACAGTTCCTAGGTTTCCGTAATCTGCCTCGAAACTTCTCCTTTCTTGTCCCCGATGAGCTTTCTGATCACAAGTCGCTTTCTCAAGATATTCCTTAGCCTTTAGATATTCACCGAGCGATTGAAAACACAGTTCCTAGGCTTTCCGTAATCTGCTGCTTCTCCTTTCTTGTCAGATCCGATGAGTACGATTTCTTTTATGTTATCACAAGTGCTTTCTCGAGATATTTGAGTTTTTTGACCTTAGCCTTTAGATATTCACCGAGAGATTTGAAAAACACAGTTCCTAGGTTTCCGTAATCTGCTGCTTCTACCTTCATTGTCCCATGATGGCTTTTACTGATCACAAGTGCTTTCCTCAAGATATTCCTTAGCCTTTAGATATTCACCGAGAGAATTCAAAACACAGTTCCTAGGTTTCCGTAACAGGCTGCTTCTCCTTTTTCTGTCCCCGATGGCTTTTTTTGATTGCAAGTGCTTTCTCAAGATATTCCTTAGCCTTTAAATATTCACCGAGAGATTCAAACACAGTTCCTAGGTTTCCGTAATCTACTGCTTCTCCTTTCTTGTGACCAATTTCTATTTTTATCGCAAGCGATTTCTCCATATATTCTTTAGCATTGTTAAGTTCTCCAAGGTGATACAGCATAGCTCCGAGTTTTCCATAAACATTGCTTCTCCCTCTCTGTCGCCAATTTGTACCAAGATATTGATTGCTTTCTCATAAAGTTCTTTTGCTTGGGTATGTTTATTTTGACTCTTATATATTTCTGCCATTTGTAAGGCAACATTGGCTCTTTCGGGGCATACGGTAAGAACTTTATTTCCGTATTGGATTGCATTTGTGTAATCAGCGATAGCAGAGTACGCCCTGAACATTGTATAATAGATACCACAATAAAACTATTTTGGCCCATTCTTCTTGCATTCCCTGACATTTATCATTTAGGAGAATCAAACATTCTTTACATAACTCGATGGCCTTTAGACTGCGACCGGTGTTGAGAAGGAATTTAGCGACAACTGCGGCTATAAAGATGGCTTCCACAACTTCAGCTATGTTGTACATTATGCTCTCTTCTGTAAGCCTTATAGAAAGAAATACACGTTACAAATGTATTCGGACAGTACATAGGCTCGATTACCAGCCGCTGTTCGTGAAAATAAGCCTACGCACCTTCCCCCGAAGGCAAAGTTTCCGTCCAGGAGGCTTAATTTTGCCATACATAATAAGACTGTTGACAACTAACGGATGGATTTTAAACAAGAAGTTCCGCTATAAAAGGGATAGCACCTCCCACATTTCACACCTTTCTGATGCGAAATGCAAAATTTTACTCTCGCAGTCGTGGCACGTCGTTGAGTCAAGCGTCCTGCAAACTAAACATGCTTAAAAATCTCATGAAACCAAAATATATCATCAACAAAAATAAGATATAACTTGCTAATGTTTAACAGAACATTCTTAGAAAAAATGAAACAAATTTTATCAGTAACGGTCGTACAAAAAGCGCAGGTTGTTTGTCAGCGGTTTACGATTTGATGGTTGATTGACAACTGGGTGTGAGAATGGCCAGGCCAGGTCCCTTTTATACCGGAACTTCTTGTTTAAAACGTTTATAATATATTTCAGCCTGAAATCATTTTTAAATCTTTTTAATTTTAAGACTTTCAAACCTACATAAAAAGGTCTAAAAACCCACACTTGAACCACACTTGAACATCAGAGGAATTGACAACCTTACTAATTTCATTACATTCTTTCCACTTTTGGTACCCATTACAGCGTTTAATTTAAGCGTTCAATATGGTAAATTTATGTCATATTTTTAATAAAGACAAGGCGAGTTTGTTTACTCTTTTTATTAAAAATATGACAAAAATTTACCATATGAACGCTTAAATTAATCGCTGTTTCGATCAAATTCTCAACGGCCAACATTGTAACACAACACCGCCTAATTCAGAGAGTCACGTTCCACTCTTAGCGCTTACATAAATCATAATTATCATGAACTTGGGAGGCCTGTGCTTCTGGCACCCATTTCGTACTACTGTCTTTTTGTATATGCTTGACAAAGTCACGTGATAGGATTCTGCAAAGGGTCTATAATTCTCATTCATCGTACTAAAGCATGGACATATGTCCAAGCACAGTCTCACTTTTGCAAAATTCGGTCGTTAAATTGCATGATTGTGTGATGTGCGATTGTTATTTCCGGCTTATAGTCTTCAGTACGAATCAAATGTAAATGACTGTAATATTCTCATGCTCAAAAAAGTAAAGGGGGCCAGACTGACCCAAACCACCATAGATTATCCTGTTTCCCGTAATAAAGTGAACCCGGCCAGTGCTCGAACCGGAGTCCAACAGGTCAACCATTCGGCCACCGCGCCGCAACAAAACAGGTTTTTATATACTTCAACCACAAATCTTGTTGGGGTAATCGCAATGACAACAAAAATCAATATGCGTCCCTAACAGCAACTTTTCCGGTAAAATATGTTCAATGTTCATTCGCGTGACTTTTTCCCCGCGTGACTGATTTGCGCTTTACACTACTCCAAACGAACCCACACTAGTCACAGCGAGTCATCCAAATCTGTGTCTCTGTGGCAAATTTAGATTACTGAAAGCATCAGGTATACAGAAACTATCCACCTTCACCAGTTTACTGTTTGGAGCAAGAAATAAACTTACCGTGCCCGATTTTTTTCGATCTTCTGATCAAACATGAAACCAAAAAGAAGTTAAACAGCGCCTTTAATAATACCCTACAAAACAAACACAAATGCAGAGATTGTGAGTTATACACAAAAAACGTTTTTGAACTCGATGCAAAGCCGGAAGAGAAGAATCACAGTTCTGTTAATGTGCTAAGCATGCCATCTTTATTTGCGAATTTGCATTTTTTTGTGTCAAACGGTCCAGATGGGAAAAGTCCTCGATCATCGATAATTTCATTTTTGTGTCAAATGGTCAATGGGAAAGTCCTCGATCATCGATAATTTCATTTCTGTGTCAAACGGTCAGATGGGAAAGTCCTCGATCATCGATGATTTCGTTTTTGTTGTTGATTTATGAGTCGAATCTACATTTGACCTTCCTGTCATTTCGACGGGTAAGTGCTGCAAATTGAAAGAAAAACTGTTCTTCTTGGTCTGTTATCTTCTTCATCCCTTCTTCATGACATGAAAGACCATCAAGTTACCATTTGTATGGTTTTTGTATTCATTTGATGATGTAGGCTGTATGATTTGATCAATTTCATACTTCCGCCTTTTCAAAACAGACGCGAGTTCGCATCACCAAACAGCTCTCTATGTTGAATTTGCATTACCGCTTCGTTTAATTTCCAGTTGGTGTGTTTGTGACCATGAAATAAATATTCTTATATATTGTAAACTGGTAGAGATCGAGAACAGACAACACAAGGTTAGTTTTACTTACCGAGGACGTTCAGTTCAGCTCGCTTTTGAAAGTGAAAAATACAAAACCAGCTGCGAATTAGGGGGTTTCCCGACCTTAAGAGAAAGCAGACTATAATTATCATATCTTACGTCATGGCCAGCACCAGTTGTTATGACTGTTCATATAAATAGTTTTGTGACTTATGCGTGAATTAAAAAACGTTGAGCGCGAATCAAAACAATTTATTGTAAGATTCGACGGAGACTCCAAGGGTAGAGCTCCGTCGAATCTTACAATAAATTGTTGTTATTGGGTATTTTAATACCCAAAATAGCGAATAGGCCATCGCCATAAAATGGTTTGTTTCCCATCGCCCTCTCTCTCGTGAAAGTGGGTCGGTCGGTCGTTAAAAAAAAAATGAAATATTGACAAATTATAGATAAATAATTCCAAGCGAGCCTTGATTATATCTTCCCCGTGACCACCATTTTGCAACGTGCCGATATCACTCTGAAAAGTGTCATTACTGGGATGATTTAGATGTCAGAGAGACTTTAAGATGTAAACAAAGCATATTAAGAGACAGTATCTGTAAAAGCGGCCTGGCCGATTTGGTTTGAAAAATAGATTTCGCTCATTTCTTGTGCGTTGACAAGACTATTATGTACTTATACTAAAACCACAATCCGCTTGATCGGATCTTTTAAAGTTTTCGAGTTTTACGGGATTTTCGGTTCATCCCGCGAACGCTCGTGATGACCGATGTCAAGGCACAAATTTAGTACAACTTTGAGGGGCTGTCTCTGTAAGATCCTCATAACCAATTTGGGCCACGTAACAGATTTCCTTGAAACTTTGCATGCGAGTAAACACCTAATGAGGTTAGTTTCAAAATGCATTTCGTTTTGGCTCTAACTTTAATTTGACGGATTTACGAGGGGGTCCCGTGGGGGTCCGAAATGGTGATTTTTTGGTCTTCAAATTTTCCATTTTTTCATAATTTTAACATCCTCTCACTTCCCTTGAAATTCATTGCCAGACATCATCCTGCCGTGTGGTGGTAGGTATGTGACCTGTTAATACTTGGGTAGTATTAAAGTTTCCGTAACATCATTTCAACTAGTTAAATTTTAACTTTTTTGGTACCTCCATTGACAGCTTATATGAAAAGGTTAAAAGTGGGTGTACAAAAAATCATATAACTCAAAAGTTAGACTTTGCAGAGATGTTTCGTTGCATTTGTGGAGAGATAAAGACTTGATCTTCAATGCTATTAAATAAAATTTTTTCCGGCCAGCAGGTATTACCGCCTAGAAGTCGTTGTGAAACTATCAGTATTTCAAAATTTTCTAATTAATCGGCAAAAAAGAAGTCAAACATAACGCGTGAAATTATGATCCAAATAATGTTCTTTTCCGTCATAATCATGTATGAATAGTTTCTAAACACGTTTCACTGCTTTACTTCAGCAGTACTCATCCAAATACACGTGGAAAAAATCATAAAATGACCTCATTATTTATGCATATTGATGCTCAAAAAGTTACCTTGTTGAATAACAGTGTGATTCTTGTCACGGTAAGTGGGAATTAACGTCCCTTGTGCGAAGAATGTTCACGCAATCACAAAGGTAATTGCTTCAATTTTTCTGTGAATTTTAATCATTATAGATCTAATTGTAACAACAATAATTATAACTGTAATCTAATCTCAAGGAAACTGTCTGCGAAATCAACTAAACATACTTTTAGACAAAATATGCCAACATGCGAGTTGTCGATTTCAAGGTCATCAAGGGTAAGTTTCCTCAGATTGTTTGACTGTCTACATTTGTTACAATATACCATCTATACCTCGTTTTGTCTTGTTCTTGGATTACTGTTTCCCCCCATCGAATAAGAAAGCTAAACTATCTGTATATCAAGAAATTTGATTGGCTGTTTTAGTACTACTTGCGTTTTGAGCATCAATATGCATAAATAATGAGGTCATTTTATGATTTTTTCCACGTGTATTTGGATGAGTACTGCTGAAGTAAAGCAGTGAAACGTGTATTACGGTGGCCCATAAGTGTCACGGCAAAACCAAAACTCACGGCAAACACAACGCCAACTCACGGCAGAACAACGCCAACTCACGGCAGAACGACGAAAGATTGTCACGGCGGAAGTGAAAAGCCACGGCAGAAGTGAAATACCACGGCGGAAGTACACTGACTGCTGCTACCTTTAAAACAAGGAACGGGGAATGGAAGAACGGGGAACGGGGGAATGGGAATGGGGAATCTTTTAGTAGAGCGAGATATACTCGTGAGAGTAAAACCATATACAGTGGAATCCCGATTTCTATAAAAAAAAAATCGGGGGAAATCGGGAGTTTGATGATCGGGGATAAAATTACAGTGAAAACGACTATTGGTTCGAGTTAGCGAGGTTTTGGATATCGAGGGTTCGAGAAATCGGGATTCCACTGTAGTGGCAAACACAACACGCAAAACATTCAAAAGACTGGCTATCGAGACGAGATCAGATAAAAGACAACTCTCAATTGAATTGATGCAAGAAACAGGAAGAAATTAGCCTTAGCGTCAGACAAAGTATATATCTCTTCTCCAAATGCAATAGCCTCTTGGTAGCTACAGTACTCTCTGACGAAATTGGACCAAAAAAAATATTATATCCGTGATCAAAACAAAGTAAAGCATCGCAAATTACGGAGGAGGGCGAAAGCCTGACGTACAGGCCGGAAACCAACATGACCTCGCTAGAGGGTAGAGCCAGAACACAGTCGAAGGCTTGAAAGTCGTCCTCATATAAATACAACATATATTTCAAATATTGCCCGTTAGTAGTATATATATAAGGCGGGTACTGGCTCACTTCCCCACCCATTGCTCAGCCACATTGCTGTACGCCCCGGCGTTTTTTCTGTCGTGAGTTGGCGTCGTTCTGCCGTGAGTTGGCGTTGTTCTGCCGTGAGTTGGCGTCGTTCTGCCGTGAGTTGGCGTTGTTCTGCCGTGAGTTGGCGTCGTTCTGCCGTGAGTTGGCGTCGTTCTGCCGTGAGTTGGCGTCGTTCTGCCGTGAGTTGGCGTTGTTCTGCCGTGAGTTGGCGTCGTTCTGCCGTGAGTTGGCGTCGTTCTGCCGTGAGTTGGCGTTCGTTCTGCCGTGAGTTGGCGTTGTTTCTGCCGTGAGTTGGCGTCGTTCTGCCGTGAGTTGGCGTTGTTCTGCCGTGGGTTGGCGTTGTATTGCCCGTGAGTTTTGGTTTTGCCGTGACACTTATGGGCCACCGTGTTACGAAACTATTCATACATGATTACTTGACGGAAAAGAACATTATTTGGATCAAAATTTCACGCATATGTTTGACCTTCTTTTTCGCCGATTAATTAGAAAATGTTGAAATACTGATAGTTCACAACGACCTCTAGGCGGTAATACTGCTGGCCGGAAAATTTTATTTAATAGCATTAAAGATCAAGTCTTTATCTCTCCACAAATGCAACGAAACATCTGTGCAAAGTCTAACTTTTGAGTTATATGATTTTTTGTACACCCACTTTTAACCTTTTCGTATAAGCTGTCAATGGAGGTAATATAAAAGTTAAAATTTAACTAGTTGAAATAATGTTACGGAAACTTTAATACTATCCAAGTATTAACAGGTCATATACCTACTACCACACGGCAGGATGATGTCTGGCAATGAATTTCAAGGGAAGTGAGAGGATGTTAAAATTATGAAAAAATGGAAATTTGAAGACCAAAAAATCACCATTTCGGACCCCCACGGGACCCCCCTCATAAATCCGTCAAAATAAAGTTAGAGCCAAAACGAAATGCGTTTTGAAACTAACCACATTAGGTGTTACTTGCATGCAAAGTTTCAAGGAAATCTGTTATGTGGCCCAAATTGGTATGAGGATCTTATTCCACTACACAAAAATTGTTTTTATTAGCAGTTTCCGGAACCAATAACAAAATGTTAACATTTAAATCACGGCCTTAATGTTTGACATAAACCATTGAATACAGACAAACTTTCCTGTAATGCTGTTACAGTCAATTGTAACGAAGGATCAACGACTAATTTTGCAGAAAAATGTGATGAAATAAACTTAGGTAAATCAAAGTAACCAATTCATGTTTCTTTTATTCAACTTAGAAAAAACAAGAAGTCTAAGAAAAAACAGTAAATGAACGGTTAACTTCAGTTGAATTATATTGTAATACTCTCGTGACAATTAACGGAATTTGTAAATAAGCCAATTAAGTTGTTTTGAAGTGTCGACTCTTTTAAAATGCACACTCAATATATCTAATTTAGTATCCAATTGATCTGTAATTTTGAATGAATAAACAACTTTGTCATTTGAACTGAATACATAGAGTAAGGCTGAAAGAGTTTCTTTCAAATGTTTGACATGACTAGTTTTGCAAGCATCACCTGTTCTTTAAATTGCTCTAAATAAAGCAAAGAGGCTTGCATGACACATTAAATTAGAACGACGTTTGTTTTCTTTTGTTTTCAAATACAGAACACGAATTATTGGAAATGCTAAAACGGTCACGCAAATTAGTAAACGTCAAAACTGTGTGGATATTCAAAAGTTTAGTATTATTATAAAAAGTTACTTTATGCATCAAAGAATCACATTTCGACGTATAACGTAGATAATGAACACCAATGCCAAGCAGACAAAAATTGCAGGATTTTACATTGGAATGCATCCCATTATCAAAATCCGAAATAACAGAAAACATCAAAGAAATGCTGAGGACAAATAATAATCTTTCTACTACCAAATTCATACTTTCAAAGTCATACTTTCTAATTGACAATGGACTAACTGTAAACGTTGTAACAGTGACATTTAGTGACTAAATAAAAGGCATACTCAAAATCACGAAATTCAGAGTAGTGGCTTAAATTTCATGTTCACGCAACGACTCAAAAACAAATTTTCAAACATACTAATTTACTGAGAGCAAGACTTTAGTCGTTTATCAAGAATATTATCTTCTGGTTCCCAAGTACTCTGACTTTCTGGATAATTGGCCCATTTAACCAAATACTGAATTTTACCATTCCTTTTACGATGCTTAAGAAGTTTCTCGGCATTAAAGATTGATTGATTATCTATCGTAACTTGACTAGCGTTAGATTGAGGATCTAACTGAACTGGTACAGGTACAGGACTTGAACTTTGGCTATCTGACTGAACTGGGAGATCGACAACTTCAGACTTAAAATCTTCGGTAGGAATATCAGCTTCATCTAAATACGGAAAACTAGGATCATCATCGAGCGGTGGATCGATTGGTCTCTCGTCTGGGTCAAAGAAAGGTTTCATTCTGTTAGCATGAACAGCAAAAGTTACCTTTTTGTTAGTTTCAGTACGCAAACGAAAGTGCAGAGGAGAAGATTTTTCAACAATTCTGTAAGGACCAAACCAATTATGCAACAATTTCCTTGAAAGACCTTTCAATCCAAACACGCTGACCAACTTCAAAAGTGGGCTGTTTACTCTTCTGATCATAATAATCCTTCATTTTCTGCTGAGATCGTTGCAAATTTTCTTTAGCTAAGCTCTGTGCTAATTCTACTTTTCTCCACCAAATATATTGAACTGTTATTCCACTTGCTAAGCGGGGAGGTACCAAGGAATCTGATGTTCCATAGGACTTAGACTTTATTTCTTGATTGAGTACAGCATCTACATTCTGCGTCAACTATTGGCACTCTGATTGCTTATTCTTCTAGTCTTCAGTCTAACTCTGTCTAACTTATTTTACAAGTTGGAGTGCGCTTAGCTATATACCAAAATTAGAGACATGTTTGGCTTTCGGACCGTGAGAACTTAGGGTTACTCAGGAAGTAACAAACCAAAACAAACCCAAGCATACCTCCATAAATAATACAAACCTAATAAACAATATTTCAGGGAACGAATCAAAAGAGAATTAAAACCATAACTTCAGGCTTTCGCAGATGTCTCAGTCAAGGTCAGGAAGAACTCTGAAACATGACTACCGTGAGAGCTATTGTTAAAGCTAAATCACTGAGACAAAACGGGAAATGGAATTTGAAGCCAAGATGATATATACAGGTGGGCTGACCTTGGCAACTGGACAACCGCAGCTGATCACAAGATCAACATGAAACTAAGCCAAAATTAACGATTAAGTAACTACTAAATTTAGCTTCATAACATTTTTATTAAAAATATGACAAAAATTTACCATATTTAAATTAACGCTGTTTCGATCAAATTCTCAACGGCCGACATTGTAACACAACAACGCTTAATTCAGAGAGTCACGTTCCACTCTTAGCGCTTACATAAATCATTAATTAGCATGAACTTGGGATGCCTGTTCTTCTGGTACCCATTTCGTACTACTGTCTTTTTGTATACCGTGTAGGAGTTTAATTTTGCGGGAGTTAATTTTTGCGGATTTTGCGGATTTCCTTCGATCCGCAAAAAAAAACTCCCGCAGAAAAATACTCCCGCAAAATTTTCCGCCGCATAAATATACTCCCGCAGAAAAATTAGTAAATCTTGTTTTAATGGTGTATATCGCCTTAACAGGAACTTTTTAACAGTGAACATAATAGAAAACGCTTGCCAAAGTTAATAATTAAAATACATTTTTCCTATCACTACGGCTTTTCACGGAAAACTGTACTTTTCCGCTTCCGTGTCACGTTCAACGTCAGTTGTCGTAAATAGAGACTGACAACATACAGTCAATTCCAAAGTACATGTACTCAATGGATTTCCAGGAAAGGATCATCTGAAGAAACGCCATTAGCTAGGACGTCTACAATGCCGCACCTTTTCCATCCATTCACAATGATCGCAGGGTTATTCTGCATGTAATTATAACTAGCGGCCCCTTAGGCCATATCGGGTAACGATTATCGCACTTTTTTGAAGATATAAACGGATAACTGTAATATACCTCACCCAAACCTAAGTCGGCAAGAGATCCCCCTCCAACTAAAGAACAGAGGTTCCACTTATCACTACCTACATGTACAGATCCCCTCTTATCACAGTGTGCCAGCGCATGTCACACACCACTATAGACAATGCTTTTCTTAGTCGATAGTGTTACATAATTCGTTATCCATTTGTTTTTTAAGTGTTTCCTAATCCGTTGTGAATGTCCGTTCCATGTCATCGGTATGTCATTACCACATAAGACAGTAAGACAGTTCACAATTTCGCATAGGACAATTTAGCACTGAACGTGCAGTTTCCCAATTCCGTATGTCCGCGTATGTTAGTCGATTCTTTCCAAAAGACGACGGTCTTGTATTACCCTGGGTACCAGAGGTTTATTTCTCCGTCGCGTCGAGATCCGAAGTCGGCCGAAGGCCGACGACGCCCTAAAAATGCCCCACCGCCAGGGAGAAACATACTTCCATTCGACCTGAATGCCAAAGGCTAATAAGTCTGTTTAACATGTAATGTATAGCAACAGGGGCACCCAACGACAAAAATTTTCTTGTAGGTGTCGGAACGTTGTTTTTACGTTATAACTATGCTTTTTGTGCAGTTTAATGGCTTATTTTTAATCGCTAAGAAAAATGTTTCTTTTCGGATACGTTTAGCTGAACTTTCAAACATCAGAAAATTTTAGGGATTGAACTCTTATTACCCGAATTTACGAGCTGAATTTGCCTTTCCGAAAATCCTAGCTAACATTTTTTGTACCCAAAACGACATTTTTATCTCTCCGAAAACAAAAGGCATTAATTTCCCCATATTACGAAAGTTTGAGATGACATTTCCCTAACCGAATATCCGAGGCGATTATAGGCCTTCCGAACAGATATTCCACCGAAAACGATCCGTTGGGTGCCCCTGTAGCAAGAGCCATTTCGGGGTTTAAAACTCGCATACACGTCTTTGAAATAAAAGTTCTTCTTCATTGGTTAAGGTTCTTGCTTGTGGAAATATTATATAAAATATACGTTTCTAAAGTATTTTATTGCTAAGCTCAGGATTTAAATTCTCCTCACTTGCATGCTCAATTCTGCTTTCTTGCTTCACGCCAGTCACGCAAAGTCATCAAAACTCCCAACATGAGCATCTGGACAACAGACCTTGGTCCGAGGTTTGCGTGATATTCAAAACTATCTTTAGCAGGGTGATATTTCTGATCTTTTTCGCAACATGGACATTCGAAAAGTATGTTCAAAATTTATGTGGTTTAAAAATCACATACGAGTCTTTGAAATGGAAAACTCTACTTTCTTGGTCAAGGTTTTAGCCTATGGAAATATCATAAAGATAGGTTTTAAAGCCTGATTTCATTGCTAATGTAAGAGCATATTTTGGGTTAATATTATGTTTAGTAGTTTTGGGTATTTAAGATAAGAATTAATGTCACTGTTCCGATAGTGACTAAAACTTATCAACTATTAACATATATAGACAAAGGAAATCAAGACACATATTTGGCATGATGGGGGACACATCCCCTGCGGTTAGCATAACGAGCGACTTGTAGTTGCGTGACCTTGCAAGCCTCACTTGTCTCCCCAGCACCACATGCTGACAGGCAGAACAAGAGTATTGGCAGGTCAATTTTTGATTGCGTGACCTTTTAAACCTCACTTATCTCCCCAGCACTATACGCCTGACAACAAACAGCCAGTGCTGGATCGGACAAGAGTATCGGCAGGTGCAGAAATAAAAACACAAGGGCCAAAACAATGCCAAAAAGGCTTGGGGGAAGTCGCTACCGAGACTTAACCCCGCGAACCGCGCAGGAGGAGTGCCCAAGTTTATTAATCTACAAACAAAGAATCACCAATAACAGGGGAGGGTGGGCGGGAAAAAGATTTACAATGGTTTAACGACCTACTAAGTGACTATAGTGTTCAGAGTGTGTACCACGAGGTAACTGTACTTTACACAATGTTCTTGTGCTTTTATAGTCGGACAGAAACTACGAATACAACCAATGGAAAATAATGTACTATAATGGTGCTAGACATCACACAGTAAAATCACTCGCATGCATGAAACATTCGAGGCTTCTAGCCAACTACATTGCTCGAAAGAATCAAAACTAGGCAGTGTTGCAACTCAGTAAAATACCGCGAGAGCAACGTACGTAAAATAAGATAAGACCACGCAAAATACATGTGTTGTTGTGACCTTGACCGACCGTGGTGTCTAGTTCGTCACGTTCCATTAACCGCGTTTTACAGTTTATGCTGTAAAGCTTTCTTAATGTCACTGTTCCGATAGTGACTAAAACTTATCAACTATTAACATATATAGACAAAGGAAATCAAGACACATATTTGGCATGATGGGGGACACATCCCCTGCGGTTAGCATAACGAGCGACTTGTAGTTGCGTGACCTTGCAAGCCTCACTTGTCTCCCCAGCACCACATGCTGACAGGCAGAACAAGAGTATTGGCAGGTCAATTTTGATTGCGTGACCTTTTAAACCTCACTTATCTCCCCAGCACTATACGCTGACAACAAACAGCCAGTGCTGGATCGGACAAGAGTATCGGCAGGTGCAGAAATAAAAACACAAGGGCCAAAACAATGCCAAAAAGGCTTGGGGGAAGTCGCTACCGAGACTTAACCGCCACAGATACATGCAGGGCATGTATCCCCCCAAGATAAAACAAAATTAACCCAATGTACCCGGGCCAGGAATACAGGCCATCCTGGGGGCCGCAGAAAGCAATATAGAGGGAGGTGTACGAATGTAGAGCTGATAACAGTCAGAAGACCATCTACCTAGGACTTTGATTAACCAGTCTGGCAAACCGGCAGCCGCAGCCGCGGAGGCTGCGCCGATACGAAAACTATGGCCCTTTAAACTTTTGTAAGGGAGACCCGCAGAGCGGGGCGGCATCCCGTAGAAGGGATGTGACTGATGATCTGGTCAGAAGCCGACCTGACTGGAAGGAAAATAGAGGCCCCGGTGGTGGCTGAACAACTAGGAAATAATCTTGCATAGCGTTAACGGCGCATAACGAGGCCGAAGAGCGGGCAATGACAAGAGTGTTACCCTGCCGGAAATAATCTGTCTTAGAAGCCTTAAGGGTAACAGACATATGTTGCGGGTTAGCCAGACTGGGATAGAAAGAAATGGCATCCTTTGTTAGGTCAAACTGAGATCTAAAACGGCTAACCCCTTGGTAGGTAAATTCACTACATCGGAGAAAACCAAAAAATGCTAACGTAAATGCAGCCCAAACCATGAAAAAGTCTTTATCTCCTAGCCAACCCTGGAGTATAGGACGGATGGCTAGCAAAACGCTGGGCGTTACCGGTTGGCGCAGAATACGAGATTGCCCTTGGTAACGAAGGATGCCCCGTAGAACCTTTTTTAAAAGTAACTTCCCCTGTAAAGGGTCACCGTGCCCACAGCAAATGTGGAGATTACGCACGGCAGCAAGATATAGCTTAATTGTACTATGGCGGACTGTCCTAGCTAAATAGGAAGCAAAATACACAAGTGTCCCTTCAGAAGCAGGGATAATATCACCCTGATCTGATACTATGCGGTTCATTAAACAGAATTGAATAAACCTTTTCTCGCCAGAGCTGTAAGAGCGGTTGGTGCTCGATGCGAGTCCCCAGCTGGCGTAGGTGAGAACTTCATCCTTCAAAGGGTCAGAAGGGAAGGCGGGATGGTACAAGGGTGAGGGTCTGCATGGGGGGCTAATTCCCTGAAACGCTGAACCTGAAAACGGGAGAGGGAGTCGGCAATAGCGTTAGAAACCCCAGGACATGTTGAGCCCTAACGAAAAAATTGTGCTTCATGGAAAGAAGAACCAAGGCCCTTACTAAATCCATTATACGTGGGGCCTTGGAATGACCCGAATTAATGATGGCGACAAACTGTTTCATTGTCACACCAGAATTGTAGGCGCTTCCCGGCGAAAAAATGGGTGCCAAATGGCACAGGCTACCACAATGGGAAATAGTTCCTGCCACTCGATACTAATACCGTGGTCTTTGCTTATGCGGAGATGGGGTGGCCATTTCCCCTGAAACCACTTTCCCTGAAAGTAACCCCCGAACCCGACCGTGCTTGCGGCATCGGTATAGAGTTCTAGATCTGGGGTGGGTGTGAGGGTAGCGTCTAAGAAAAAAGAACGCCCATTCCATGAGGAGAGGAACGCTCTCCACATGGCAATGTCCTTAAAAAATTCCTTGTTAAGGCGAATGTGGTGGAAGCGGCTAGGTACGCCCCGGGTGAGGTTAATAATACGTTGGAGAAAGGTTCTCCCAGGGACGACCACCTTACAAGCGAACTGTAATGTGCCAATAAGGGACTGAAGCTCGACCAGCCGTGCAGATCGGCGTGTGGTGAAGGATTTTAACATGTCCCGAATCCGAGTGAGTTTGTCGTCAGGGAGGCGAGCCTCCATGCGAACGCTATCTAGAACAATTCCCATAAATTCCAGGACCTGGGTGGGGCCCAAAGTCTTGGAGGCAACTACCGGGGCTTTTTACTGACATGAACATGTTGAGCAAGGCAATGAAACTACCAAGGCAGTGCAATTTTTTGGCTTCAGCTATGAAAAAATCATCAAGGATGTGGAGAACATTTTTAACGCCATAATTATTCTTAAGTATCCACTCTAAGGCGTCGGAAAGCTGGTTGAAAATATAAGGAGCACTGCGGAGCCCAAAGGGGAGGTAGAGATCAACATAAAACTTAGATTGCCAGTAAATACCCAAAAGGTTCCAATCATCGGGATGAATGGGGATCAGACGGAAGGCTGATTTCAAGTCCGTCTTAGCCATGAAAGAGCCCGGACCCAGGGTTTGAAGTAAGCGTATGGCATCGTCCACGCGCACATACTGAAGGGAATACAACTCCTTTGGGATATGGTCGTTAATGCTGTCCCCCTCAGGATAGGAAAGGTGGTAAATGGTCCGCCATTCCGAGGAATGCTTCTTAGGAACTACGCCCACTGGGTGACACTGAAGGTCAGGGAGTGGGGACGAAGAGAAAGGACCAGCTACCCTGCCCAACTGGATTTCCTTAGCTAAGTTAGATGAAACTAGGTCAGGATGCTGGGAGGCAGAAATTAAATTACGAGATACCCGGGATTTTTGAGGGCCAGTATACCCGATGCGGGCCCCAAACCTTAAAGTGTGAATTAAAGAGTTAACAAAATCGCGATTAGGGTGGTGCAATAGTTCATATTGGAGGCGATTAGTGTCTATAGGCGACGAAACGTCCGGCTTGCTACTTCTTGATTCTGTCGCCGTGGGTTGAGTTCCTTGCACCACTGTTGTTGGACCGTTGTTGGGGGCAGCTGGAGAACGAGTGGCTGTTGGAGCTACATCGGCTGCATATGTGCGGGTACTGACAGTTGGGGTGGCGCGAACATCCGGAAGGCCTGTTGAAGTCATAGCAGTAGGAGTTACCTCTGCGAGGACGACGGGAAGGGTCAGCTACAGGGCAATCTCCCTGGAGATGATGTGGACTGGAGCAATGGGAGCAGTGAGGCCTGGCCAACCCAGAGAACGTGACAGCCCACAGTTCTAAATCTATCTTATCCCAGCCGAGGGTCAGGTCATGAGCTGCTCGGCGACGAAACTGTTCATCATAGGACAGCCAAGCGAACCCCCTGAATTTGGTAGCCGCCAGGCTAATAATCTGCTGGTATTTTAGAAGCTCAAGGGATCTCCGAGGATAGGCAGTTACAATCACGACCATGTACGAGGTAAAGGCGTCAATCCATTTGTGGAAGCTATCGATGGTTGGCTTTCGTTTACGCACCATGGTGATAGGGGAACCCAAGGGCCTGGGGACGAGTCTGCCAACCGAAATTGGATCTCAGGGATCTGGGACTGGTGAATCGAGTCGGGGAGAAGTAAACAGAAATCTACGTACTCGCCCCGCAAGATCCGATCCTCAAGGTTTTTGTCCAAAGGACGGTTGAGGCCCAACGGAGTGGCTACACCAGAGGTACTATAGTTGGTAGCAATGTTGGAGACATACGGCCGACCGTACAGCTGCTGTTGGGCGTTGTGTTGAGTCAGGGCCGCTTGAATAGAGCTTTGGACGGTGTCACGGATTATGCTCAGCTGGTCGCCATTGAAGCCGCTGTTCGCCACTGGAGCAGGATCCCGCTGCTGCAACAGATCTTCGGCAGAAGATCCAGCGTCGGACAAGGCATCCTCGTTTTCTGAGTCTGGATGAAGTGACGGGGCGTCGATATCATCCTCGTCTGACTGAGGAGCCTGGGGTGGTTGAACGACTTGCACGGTCCGTTTGGTTCTGGCAGGACGTCCTGGTGCTTTTTTATTCCGTTTAGAGACTCGCCCGGCTGGCTTTGGGGCGGCTGGACGGGAATTATCGACGGATTGAGCTTTACGGAGAGCGGCGATTAAGGTTGCACGCGAGCCCGCCACCGGGAGATGCAAAGCCTGCAAGCGAAGCTTTAACACCTCCGATGATAATGACGAGAAGGCGTCTTTCCGTTTGCCATGGCCAGTTGTTCGGTTGCTGTTCTTGCTAGGGCGCGCCATGGAAAAAGATTTACAATGGTTTAACGACCTACTAAGTGACTATAGTGTTCAGAGTGTGTACCACGAGGTAACTGTACTTTACACAATGTTCTTGTGCTTTTATAGTCGGACAGAAACTACGAATACAACCAATGGAAAATAATGTACTATAATGGTGCTAGACATCACACAGTAAAATCACTCGCATGCATGAAACATTCGAGGCTTCTAGCCAACTACATTGCTCGAAAGAATCAAAACTAGGCAGTGTTGCAACTCAGTAAAATACCGCGAGAGCAACGTACGTAAATAAGATAAGACCACGCAAAATACATGTGTTGTTGTGACCTTGACCGACCGTGGTGTCTAGTTCGTCACGTTCCATTAACCGCGTTTTACAGTTTATGCTGTAAAGCTTTCATAAATCTTACATTTCAGGTGATGGGTTTAAAATAATATAAAACGTCGAACTTTATAGTTCTTTTGAATCAAAATATCAAATTGTAATTTCATAGCTATCGTTTCTTAATTACAGAGTGAGTTTCAGCTGTCGAAGTTTTCTAAACAAGTGATTTCTTTTATTAAGCAATTTGCGTAAGATGACAAGCTTCCTAAATAAGCAATTTCCTTTTCAATAAAAGTATAACGAACTATTTATTTTAGACTGTGAAATACTCGCACATATTGAGGAAAGCTCGCACACTAATATACTTTATGTATATTATTAAAACCTAGCTTCTCTCCATGTTTTCAACACCTTCTAAGTTTCTTTGTTCTCGATTCGTGAACTTAAGGCCTAAAATCAGTGTCTTAGACTTAACTTTCTTTGATGGCAACTTAGGAAAAGTTGACATCTCAATATACGTCCGTTTACTTTACTCTTTAAGAATTCCTTAGTCGAGTTATTTCTTGGAATACAGAATTTTGCACAAGTAAACATAACTAGCCTCATTTAAGATTATTTTCTTTCTGAGACCACTAGCAGCTGAAACTACCTCATAAGACCTAAACGAAGTTGTTTATCTTTAGTGTTAACAGTAGTTATTTAGGAATATGTAATTTAGGCATAAATAGAAGCACTTGTTAACAGCAAGTCAGTTGAAGTCAGTTGAATTGAGTTGAATTGAGTTGAATTCAGTTGAATTCAGTTGAGAACGGAGCTCGATTTGTATAGAGCTAAGCTCAATGATGTAAGAACTGTACACCAACACTTGAGAATTGTACTCGTTGAGTTCACATTAAAGCAAGTTCAACGCATTTTGGAATCATCTTTCCTCCGTCACGCTGTTCAAGAACATCTTAAATCTGTTCGGTAACACTAAACTCGGGATTCAATGCAAATTGTCAGAGGAATGAACCGAAGCACTTGACGTCAGTCTCGCGTACATGTTTATTGGCATCATAAAAATCCAAATGATTGTGCCATCACACATCAGTAATCCTTTCAAAAATTGAAAGTCTTCTCAATTGCCACTACGAAAAGCCGGAATACAAAATTATTGTCCTGCTCAATCGGCATAACGGCTAAATCAACTCTTCAAGCGATGGCCATGATGGGTCGTGCCACGTTCAGCGCACGAAACTGAAAACACGAAAAATGTAAGGAGCGCGAAAAATTGGCCTTACCGCAGGTAACCTGAGTATCAGGCGAATTTTTCCGCGCTTCTTTTACTCTTCGTCTTTACGTGGTCGCGCTGAAAACTAACGCCTGACACAATTCCTTAACGAAATGCCTTCCGCCCCCTTTTCGTGATGGATTGACATTGATTGACATGACTTTAAATAGCCAATCAAAATTACTTCCGATACGCGACACTCGCGAGAATGCCGGATTTCCACGCGTGGAACGAAACAGCTTTGGACGCCATTTTTGTTGTGAATGTTTCGAGAGGAAACGTTTGAAATCAAATCCTTCAATTTTCCCGGTATTTATATCTACATGGGAGATTTTGCCATTGAAAGAAGGAAGGACTATTAGATATTATGTGAGTAAACAGCACGGCAAGTGAAGGAATAGTAAGCTTATCTTCGATCGATCGATCGATCGAACCTACTCTGTGGCTGTTGCGATCGACTACAACGTGATGGCATGTGCTTCATTTTCTTTAGCAACTAATAAATAGATTGATGTGATTTTATTGTTAGATCATTGACTTGTACTGAATGGACAAACTATTTTGCGCCCGGATTTTGCGATAGATAATTTGTAAAGCAATCATGGAAAGCATTTTAAACATATTTTAAAATAATTATTAAATGTTTATATGCCACTTTTGATCAAGGAATGTGATTTCTTGGAATATCCTTTTCCTAATCCCATTATTTTATTTGAAACATATTCCTTTCTTGGTCACACAGTGGATTTTAGGGAATTTTAGCCAAGTATCAGAAATTGGTGTGTAATAATATTATTGCACACAAATTTCTTGTCTGACATAATTTTTAAACCCAGAGGCATGAACTTTATGGATGAGGGTTGACAGGATCGGACACTGCTAATGATTTAAAACAAAAATAACTTAATATGCAGTTGTTGAGCTACTCTTGCATGGTTGCTTCAGGTCGGGAAAAAGCCAGCAATTTTTTTTTCATGGTATCAGGGAAAATTCGGAGAATTTAATATCTGGTCAGAGAATTCTTAATTTCTCAGGTAGGGAGACAGGAGGTTGCTACATGTTTTGATGATGAGTATTGTTGATGCAGAAGACTGTCTTATTATGGTCAAAAAAATGTTTTTTGGAAAGAAATGAAAGCAAATTGCACATGTCATCAGCTTGCCCTGGGGTAGACCCCCAGGACAACCAGGGGAATTGTAAACTTAGTTAATCTTGACCCAGTGGTAGGGGATGTTTCTCAACAAAAATTCCCCCTGATATCCACCTATATATAAGGGGTAAGGGACTGTGCAATAATTACCAGGAGGGGGGGCATAAAATAAAATCAAAGCAAGGATGGGGGGGGGGGGGGGAGGGGGCTCAAGGTAAAATAAGTCACTCAAGAGAGGGGGGCTTAACATTTTATTTCAAGTACATATTACATTGGCGAATCCATACCTATTAATTTATAAGGTGGGGACCGAATAATTTTCCGGCACTTCATCAGACCTGAAAAAACACACAGGCTCTTTTCCTTCTGCTATGGCTCTGTTGTACATTGCTACGGAGGTGGTGTTTGTTCCAGACGCGATGTACAACAATTAAACATGTAGTAGCAGCTCTTCTTTCTGTTATAAAATTTTAATCTACAGGTGCGTGTAGAGAAAATGCAGGGTATTTGTATAAAGGTGTGTGTATACTGTGAGGGAGGGGGGGGGGGTCGTACATAATTTCTGACTGATTAGAGGGGGGGGCAATAACTAAATTCACTCCTTTAGGAGGGGGGTATTACCTAATATTGTCCTACACGAAGCCCATTTTCCCCCCCCCCCCCCCCCCCCCCCCCCCTCCTGATAATTATTGCACAGTTCCTAATAGAGAGGGATTTGTCTCAGTGATTCATGACCAGGCAATAGTCTGGGATCATTTTAAAATTTTATTTGTAAATCAAACAAAATAACATCTTGAGACAGCTGATTTACATTGATATGTCATCACTATTTCAGTGAAAGTCATAGTAAGGTTTTCATCTGATATATACCGGTAATATGTCCCGGATCACAGACTCGTTGTTGTCCATGATTTTACAAACTTGTGAATTCCCCCACCCTATTCATTGAACTTAAAACATCATGGACACTTTCCATTCAACCCAAAATTCCAGAAAAAAGTTGCAGAGATTTGGGTATACCTCTTAAGCTTGTCCGAACGTTCAGGAATTTCAAACTGGAATTTTTGGTCAGATGGAATGCACCCAATAATTATATTACAATAAGTATAGTATTTTCCCCAACCCAGGGGCAATCAATCAAATCCATCTCCTTCTATTCCCCAACAAATCTAGCTTGTTACAGGCATTCGGATAATTGGGAGCGGCGAGGGGATTGGCCCCACTCTTCGCGCTCTTGCGCCTACTCGTACCGCCTCTCATTATCTGAATGCCTGGAACAGGCTACAACATATCCCCCTGGTTGTCCCGGGGGTTGACCCAAGTGCCTAGCCGATGAATTTATAATTTCATATTGAAATTTATTACTGTTATTACGTTGGTTAATTTTCATCTGATCAGTGGTCTTATTAATATAGTCAGTGAAAAGTCCAGCAACCACGTTTTGATAAATTTCAGGTCGTTTAATAATTTGGTTTATACAATTTATACAACACCACTGTCAACAAATAAGGATTTTTCAAGGCAGTATAGCCATAACTTTGTGCAACTTGATATATCCTTTACTTTATTAGTGTAGAAATATCGATTTTGCTATATAAGTCGTTCTACACTGTACGTTTCAAAAGCTTAATAAGCTTATATACATTCAATGAAAAATTTTACATAAGAATACTACTAAGTATATTAAACACGCAGAAACAAATAAGCTTAATTCACTTCATTAAAATATACAATATTCTCGTACTGCTTACTGTCCTTTGTCCTAAGTAGCGGCTTCTATCCACGAAACAAGGGTCAAATACAGAGGCTGTCATGTACATGTAAAGCACCCAAAACCAAATAACAGACAGCTACATGTGTAGGTAATAGCTGACATACAAGCTTAGCTGTATTCTTCGGAAATTCAGTCTTCCAGTCGTTCGTGGACTGAAAATCCAACGTAACCTCGTAACTGTAAGACTTGTTAACTTCCCAAAATACTCAAAAACCGAAAAAAAATCCTGAAAAGGTTGATTTCATTTACCTTTGATGAAAAAAGTTGAACAAGAACACAAGAAATGCCTCTTTCCAACATGGCGGATTTCGCTTGACTCTCCACGCAACGCGCGTTGCTTTTACTTCCGGCGAAGTCTATTGTTGAATCAGCCAATCAGATTAATTAAAATCACGTCCAAAATCTGGACGTGATTTGTAATTGGCAGACAATCTTTAGAAGGATTGTGTCAGGCCCATTTTTAGCGTGCGACCCGTAAAGAGAATGTAAGGAGCGCGAAAAATTGGCCTGATCGCAGGTTATACCGCAGGTTACCTTTAACCTAAAATGTCCTGATTTGGGGCAAATCACGCCTGCGACTTGTAGGAAATCAGGTCAATAAATAGAACTTCTGGTGATAGGCCTAGCCACAAGATGCCCGGCAACTTTTCGGCAACTTTTGGTATTTTGGGCAACTTTTATTATTTTGGGCAACTTTTTTAATTTCGAGCAACTTCTAGTTAAAAAACGTGTTTTTCTAATATTCTGTTGTGAAAAATTATGTATTTGGCAAATTAATCACCGTAAATATGTTTTATTAAAAATCAGTTTGCAGGTCTCACTGAAAAATAGATTATTTGATCCTATATCCATGATAAGACCATGAAATGACACTAGTCACACTACCGGACTAGTTTTCTGAGCAGGCAATCAATATTCAGTGGTCAGTGGCAAGGCAACACAAAATAGCGTCTGAATTCAAGATGGCGGACAACTCTGACGATTCTGATGCTTCTTCTCCTGACAATTCAGATGTTGATGACGAGGAACCGATTGCAAAGGCTATTGAGCAGGTTATTTCATAGTTATCGAGAAACTGTTTTCAAACCTTTCATTACAGGGTACTATATGTCTATATAACTGACATTGGAACTGCTATCTCGATATTGTGGTAATAAAGAACTGATGCTGAATTATTGATTGATATATATGCCAACAGTAGAGTAAAATAACATCTCCAGGGGACTCTCCAGGGTAGTTTTTAATAGAATTAGCAAATTTGGTTGATTTTTACATTTTAGTCTAAATTTTATTACTTAAATTTGGAGCATCTTTTAAGCAACTTTTTGAAATATGAGCAACTTTTTGGCAACTTTTGCAAAAAAATGGGCAACTTTTGAGGTTATTTCCCGGCAACTTTTGAGGAAATTTGTGGCATCTTGTGGCTAGGCCTATCTGGTGATTATATTCCGAATTTGGGCGCTACACGCATGCGTCTTTTGCACAAGTAGCTTGTAATGTACCATAAGGGAAACCGCGACACAAAATAAAAAAATATATACCTTGCGCAGTTGCGGTAATATTTGAAGCGTTGTTATAAGCAAAATCTTGTAATTTAATTTTCCAGTCGTTTCTTTAAAATTTCCAAAAGTCAACATCTTAGAAGAGAGTGATCGAGTGTGCCATGACAAAAACTACCCATACCAATATATTGTTTCACGCAATATATATTGCGTTACCCAATATAAAAATCGACCAGCCATCGCGACGTATGCTCTCGCATAACTGGAATGCCCATGCATCCCAATTGCAATGTCACTTGTGCTCTCTCCAGCGTTAATCTTCTTCTCGACTTCTGCAGCGTACCATCCCTTGAACATTTCTCTCATGAAATGTTTGCATGGCCGATTAACTGATACGTCAAGAGGTTGGTTGAATGCCGTGGTATTTGCTGGTATAACGACTTCTGCCATGCCGTGCTTCTCAAGTAGGTCACGTACCTCATCATTATTCTGCCCCTTGAAGGTGTCCCAAACTATTATGGTCTTCTGAGAATCTGGTAGTTTCATCTCCTTGTTTATTTTCTCAGTGTAGGGTATCACAATTTTTGAAAGTAGTTCCTTTGTTGTGTCGAAATTTCCCATCCATTGTTACGGAGAACACTGCAGTAAACATTTTCTTGTCGTCGCCCCCGATGACAGAAACACAGCCTGAACCCTTTTCGTTCATTGTATAGTCTGATCGATGTTAATAATCAGCTCTTGTGGGATGTTTGCTGATTGTTGGACTGAATAGATATTTCGGTGATAGGGCCCGGCCGCACAAGGCGAATTTTTGTTTGTTTTGCAAAAATATCTGTCATCAGTTCCGTTTCACAAGTGCGAACGGCGATTTTTTTCCTACCAAAATTTTGTCAAGCCTTACCAAACTTCAAAGGCGCCGTCGTCCTGCCCCAGAGCAGGACAAAATTTTGTCAAGCGTCAAAACTGACAGATTCGTCAATTCACACACATTAATCTCAAGGTTACAGCGATGATTATTCGCTTGCCTCGGTCCGTACAACTAGTACCGATCCAAATTTTACCTGCTAACAGCACCTAGTGATGTTTGAGTAGCACAATTTGCTTTATAAACAGTGAACAGTGCACGGTCCGATAAAGTACAAGTATTGCACTAAAAAGTGACAGTGACAGTCGGGAAAAGCGGAAAGAAACATGCAAGTCGTTTAAAATTTCAGTCCGAGAAGAAGAAATATATAGTTAATCAGTTTGTGTATCATACCACGAAGGCAGGAGAGTAAAAACTTTAGAAAGTACTGGTTTTAAAAGATTGTCGAGGAGTTGAATGCAACATTTCACAGCAACAACAGAGGTTTTCCGTTTCTACGTGATTGATATGTTGTGGTTCGCGAATAATTTGTCATGATTTTTGGTTTTCAAGTGCGTACGCGTTTATCAAAATGAAAATTTGGCGGAGACAAAATTTGTAGTATATTTTGGTAGCGCCAAACAAATTTTTCGCTGAAGTTGGTCCTTCACTTCTCCAGTAATCTTTGGCTTGGTAGCAGTTGAAGTATATGAAAGGGTAGGGATTTCACGAGTAAATGGTAAATTATTATTGTTTGGTTAACATCTGGTAATGCTTGATGATTTCTGGTGATATATATTGTTCATTAAGTTCATTACAAGGATATAGAAAAGGGATGCAGTGCTTCTACTGTAGGTATGTGAAAGGGGTACCATTTTCATAATTTCTTTAGAAGGTATATGAAAGGGGTACCATTTTCTATGGAAGGTATATGAAAGGGGTACCTTTTCTGTGAAAAATGGTATATGAAAGGGTAAGGGGTTGGATCTGTGGGCGGAGCCTCCCCGTATAAAACTTTTTTGAGTCTGGCAGCTGTAACTCTACACCGTTTACACAAGGGTCTGTGCTGTGTTTTCGAAAGCTTTTTTTAATGCAGCAAAACTCTCACCATGCAATCCTTTACCATTTCTGCTTGCATTAGAGGATTTCATGTGTATTGTGCAATATGGAAACAAGAGGCTAAGAATATGTACGACATGTATGCCGTTGCAGTCAAGAAGACATTTAGTGGTCGTGAACTAGGAATACCATCCTACTTCTTATGCGAGGAAAACGTTTATCAAGAAGAGAAAATCGTTGGTCACATACCGCAGTACATATCACGATTTGCTTGGTATTTCGTTGAACACAGTGGAATCATTAGCGCAAAGGTGACAGGATTACCGACTTTCTCAAGAGATCTTCCACAGGGTGGTCGGCACGTTCCAGCCGAACTAACGTTTTCTTGTGCAGACGAAAAACTACTTGGTAAATGTCAAGCGGCTTGTAACAGAAAATCTCTCGGGATTATTCGGTAATCCCCAAATAGCCAACAAATCCCTCTTCATTACTTGTGGGGGCGGAAGTGACTCTGAAGACGAAGAATACGAAGCGGCGCAAGAATCAAATAACGAACGATCTACCCCGGGGGAGAGGGGGGGGGGGGGGGGGGGGGGGGTACTGAACAAAGTTTTATACGGGGAGGCTCCGCCCCGAGGTCTAAACCGTTACCCTTTCATATACCATTTTTGACTGAAAAGGTAACCCTTTAATATACCTTCAATAGAAAATGGTACCCCTTTCACATACCTACAGTTGAAACACTGGATCCCTTTTACGACTTTTCACTAAACTTTTCGCTTGAATAGCCCCTTAAAATATTGGATGAATCAGCCGTTAGATGCGTCTGTTCGAGATATTTTGAAAGGCCCTTTTAAACACTTAATGACAGTTTTCCCTACCCTTTTCTATACTTCAACTCGTGAAATCGCTACCGTTTCATATACCTCGAGCCTAAAAAAGGACCCCTTTCGGGCGGAGCCTCCCCGTATAGTCCATTATAGGGAGTACCCCCCCCCCCCCCCCCCACCCCGGGCGATCTACAGACTGTTATCATAATCGACTAATACGTTTTTACAAGAACGTACAATAATTCACTCAGGTTTTCTCGTTGTTTATGTTCATGTTGGCGCTAGAACAGCAACCATAACTATGGGAACTATAGAAACTTCCGGTCAGGAAGTAAAATTGCAATTTAATACCGATACTGCCTTGAATTTTATCTATACTTGACCAGAAATCCGCAAACATTTCCTCCCAGCAGAAATTTTAGCGATCTCGATCCGCAAAAATTTCCTCCCGCAAAACAAATTCAGTCGGCAATCCGCAAAATTTTCCTCCCGCAAAAATTTCCTCGTACACGGTATGCTTTAGAAAGTCACGTGTGGACGATAAACAATTTTTCTTTGACAATTTTTCTTTGTAACAACAATAAATTTGTACAGCGGATTATCGTCTTTAATAGGATCCAGGTCGCGAGCGACAGGGCTGAATAACGTTTGCGCATGCCCCAAGCGCTTGCCAGGAAACCATAGCAACAACATAGGTAAAATGGCGGAATTTTCAAAAATAAGAAATACTGCAAAGGTTTTCGCCTAGGATAAGAGTTTGCCTGTAAAGTTAAGCTTTAAAATCCTGCAGTGGATCCGCCTGTTACTGAGTGAAAACATATCTTTTGAACACCAGGGTTTTTTTTCTGAACACTCGCTGAAAAATAGCCACGAAGTGCCCCACGATGTCAGAGTCCGCGAAAATGCAGAAACGAAGCAGTAATGATATACTCAAGTTTTCTCGTATTCCACGGCATTTCATGGCGAAAAATCTTCGATGTAAACTCGTGTGTGTTCAAATTATTATTTGCGAAAGTAGGAAAAGGAAATATTCTCGTTTTGGAGCGGAAATAAAAGACATTTATCTCTCCTTGCCGTCGTGTTTCAAAACCACACAACAACACGTTCGCGCCAAAAATTTGCTATTGCTGTCACGAAATCCCGCACATGCGCAGACGTTATTCAGCCCTGTCGTCGCGAGCAACAAGATAAGGCCGCTGGGCACCAGGGAACAGGGATTCCTTGTCAAGTTTTCCTTGTTGCACGTCCACACGAACAAGTTTCGCAACTTGGCAATTTTTCCTTGACAAGTGTCCTTGTTCAAAAACTGGCACGCTTGTTTTTGAACAAGGACACTTGTCAAGGAAAAAAAAATGCCAAATTTCCCTTTCCACACGAGCAAGGAAAACTTGTCAAGGAAAACTTGTCAAGGAAAACTTGTCAAGGAAAACTTGCTCGTGTGGAAGGGGCTTCCTAAAATTGCTCTTTAGGACTGTCTATATTTAATAAAATAAAGTTAAAATGTTTGGACGTTGTTTAACTTTGCTTTGAAGCGGTTTTTACGGTGATTTGATGAGCGCGAGAGCAGTTTTCGGACTTCAAAGTTTTTACTCGCTTTTAGAATACTAATACTCCAACAAGGCATGCAACTTCGAGCAGTTTTGGACCGACAAATTCCGTACCTCCTCTCGAATTTTGCCCTAAAAAAGCATTTCTTCAATTCGATTTCATAACAGCTCCCGCATCTCGAAAGACCAGTCCTCGAACTACAATCTGGCCACATTTGAGTAAGAAGGTTCGCGGATTGATCTTGAAAAACCAGCTGGAATATCGAATGAGTTTGAAAATTCGCTATTTTACTATGATCTGTACGACCGGCTGGGACAATCGTGCACATTAAAAAAAAAAAACGTGAATACGGCGTCGAAATTACTACCTATGCAACTTTGCATAGATATTAATGATTTCCATGCAGCTATTTCCATGTCCAGAAGATATTAAAATAAGAGCTTTGTAGGCCAGTTTAGATTTTAGAATTTTGATGACGTCAGATGAAAACAAAGAATTGCAATATAATTTAAACTTTTGTAATTTGTTATACGAAGGTTTACAATCGGGTACAATTCGATCGATCGATCGAACGATACATGTAGCTTTGAACCAAAAACAATAAAGTGTTTATTTGAATCAATAT
Organism: Desmophyllum pertusum; assembly: GCA_029204205.1. Lineage (NCBI taxonomy): Eukaryota > Metazoa > Cnidaria > Anthozoa > Scleractinia > Caryophylliidae > Desmophyllum > Desmophyllum pertusum. The sequence goes on along the minus strand of MU825890.1, from coordinate 1,224,883 downwards.
TTGGCTGCAAAACCTTTTTGCCTGTGTTAACATGAAATTTTGGCGACACTTTAATTTAGCGAATTTAGCGATTTTTCTAAAAATCGCTGAATTAAAATGCACCAAAATTAAGTGTCGCTAAATTTAAATCGTCGCTAAATTAAAGTGAGTACAATATGCCCGGCGTAGTCAATCGATAAAAATCGGTACCGGTAAAAATCGATAAAAATCAAGTGACTTTTATCGATCGATTGGTAACGTAAATCGGTAGAAATGGCCGGATAAAAAAAATCGGTGTGTCAAATCGTTCCAGAATTATAACCCCCAGATCCCAGCACGTTTCCTAAGGGTAATGCTTGGTTTAATCCTAAGAGAGAACTCATTCCAGTTCAATAAGAAGGATTATCTCCAAACACATGGAACCGCTATGGGAACGAAAATGGACAGTATCATTTGCCAATATTTAATTTTCACGGCGGAAATCGAAACAAAATTAATTCAACAACCTGAATACCAAGCCAAGAGAATGGAAACGTTACATTGATGACGTCTTCTGGCTTTGGGACAACAATTGAAAAGACGTGGATCGTTTTATTGAGCAAGCTAATAAATTCCACCCTACTATTAAATTCACGACCGAAATATCAGAGAACGAAATTCATTTCCTTGACACAGACACACAGTAAGTTGTGTTTAAGGGTGAAAGATTTAAAAAAAGAATCCTTCCTGGATATCAAAACTTACTTCAAGCCGTCCGAAACCTTTCAATATACACATTCACACTTCCTGTCACCCACTCTTCAAAAAAAACTTAAACAAATAGTGATGGAATATTGGAGTTTAATACAAAATCAGCCCTTGCTGAAAACAATTTATAAAAACCTCCGATCATATCATAAGATTAAATCCCTGAAAGACACGGTCGTAAGAGCAAAAAATCGGAAGGCTATAATGCAACGCAACCACAAAACCACGTGGGGAGTCCGTGCAGGCCTGTCTTCATCTTATCTTTTCAACGTTAAAAATCGATAAAAATCGATAAAAATCAAGAAAAATCGATAAAAACAAATGCGTGTGTCATCGATTTCTACCGATTGATCGGTACAATCGATATCAATCAAATCAAATTTACCGATTTTTATCGATTTATCGATTGATAAATCGGTACCGATTTTTATCGATTGACTACGCCGGGAATATGAAATTCCGCCATCTGGTCCGTTTCACACGATCATGCTATTTGACGGTCGATTATGACGCGTATCGGATGTCTCGTGCACATTTCAGTCAGTTTCAGCTTCACAACTGAAAAAGTTTTGAATACCTTAATTCGCCAAAGTTTCAGTTCGTGAAATCGCGAAAATTAAGTGATTTATGTTCCAAAATTGACGAAAAATCGCTAAATTAAAGTGCCGCTAAATAAGGATTTTTCAAAATCGCTAAATTAACGTGTCGCCAAAATTTCATGTAATAAGGTAGCTTATTGTGTTGACCTTAAGTTTACATAGTTTCCGTGTAGAAAAGCAGGCTTCAGCTGAGGCTTGTGTTTATAGCTGATAGCACATGTTATTTCAAATTTCTCTGATGAATTTTTCTGCTATATGTTTATTAAGTTATATTGTATGAATAAAGTCTAATTTTATCTGAATCAGTCTTTAAACACAAAACATTCATTACCGGCTCTGTTTCACATACTTGTGAACTGTCCGTAATATTTGTACTAAGAAGCCTACATGGATGCACCTCACATCTAAAGCCTGGTTTTTACTTGGCGCACAAGTGCAACAGTCCATATACATGTAAACTAAGAAGCACAAGGATAAAAACATTTTGATTGTTCTGTTTGCTCTTGCGTTTCAAATCAGATCAAACTCCTCCACATTGGGCGAATTATATCCTTTTAGTATGGTTTTGTATTTATGAATCATTGGTTAGCAAGACTCTCAGTCAAATTCCAGAGGTTGGGGACGGCAATGGAGGTCAAATGCCCCTTATATGCCCAGCCTCAGTAGATGGCTGATTGTAACTGAGATTCACTTTATCAAAGTTTTGGGTTATTTAGTTTCAGACTCTGAAAATGTGTGTAACAAAATACATGGCAATTACAGAACGTTCCGTTTCATAAATCGTTCCTGGAATGACACCGAGCCAAGCAAAGACAGGAAACGGAATTTTAAATTGCTGATGCATCACAATGTTTGCAGACTCTAAATTATCAAACACATTTTTGGACATTTTACTTCGGGTTAACACTATCCATTGCATATTTTCGAACAAGCGATATAAATGACATCAACAGTATTCAGTTCTACAGTTTTAAGTTATGAAATACAGATATTGAAACGTACAATAACGAAACTAAGAAGATGATTTCCCTTATTATATATACGGTCAACTGGATAAAAGTTCTAGAATTTCCCATCGCTATCGACTTCCCTGCCTATTTTATGCCAAAATTATGATTCGTTTTTCATGCGTTTATGTTCCTCAAAATTTATAAAAAAATATATGGTTTGACTCCCAAAGAGATTAAAAGAAAATAAAGGCATGAAAGAAACTATCAAAAGCTAAAATGTGCATGCTTGTGGTAACGAAGTTGTACAGGTTACGGTCTGCGACTATAGCAGTGTTTGTCTCAGTCCACATGTGAACAAAGAAGTTATTAAGGACCAACAAACTGAGTGATAAACATTGTGAAGATACGAAACGTTCAATTTCAGAAAGAAAGGAAAAAACGTAATCAGAATTCTTCAGTTTGAACAAAGATGCATGAGCAATGTTGCCAACCAGGCAGAAAAATAGGCTTTATTTTCCCTTGATGGCCAGCTGTGTCCATTATCATTTGAAATTCGTATATTATTCCACACCGAAATAATATTTTACAATGTTGCAGTTTCTGATAAAAACCAACTAATCGTTCCTTAATTGTGCCTTTTTTCTCCTCAAAATATTTTATCTAGCATGCAGGTCAGGAGAATTAAGGGAATGATCACCGAAATGAAAATGAATTGACATTTACTGTAAACAAATTTTCCCAATTGGCCTTATAAGGAATGTATGGAGATCGGTAAAGAGAATCTATATGTTGACATCAGGTCTGAACTTAAGGCATTAAGACGGATTCCGCTCAACGTTTGGGCAATAAGTGCAAAAAATTAAGTTACCAAAAAAATACTCATAGCACGGTAACATTTTGAATACAGTTAAGAAGAAATTATCGATAAATTAGCTCCCAAGCTGACCCCGCGAGAGAAGTCATTACATATTTTAATTAAAAAGACGCTTCATGTCAGTTCAAAACAAAATGGCGTGCGTTTTTATCATTTTTTACGAGGTTTGACATTAATTTTCTCGAGAATGCTTGAGAATTTAATTGCGGGGTCACTTGGAGAAGTGAATTAAAGTGATATGTTTCAAATAGTATTCAAAATGTTACCGTGCTATGAGTAGTTTTTTAGTAATTAATTTTTGCACTTATTGCTCGAACGTTGAGTGGAATCCGTCTTCACCATCCTACCTGTTCAGTGCAATCGAGGGTTTTTTGTTCGTAAGTTGAATTCACCGAAAATGCCTGAGATATTTTGCGTGCGTGTGGTGATCGCGTGCTTAATGGTCCTTAATGACATGACATCATCGAGTTCACCCTACATGTACAGCAAAAGACTCACAGTAGATGGCTGATTGTAACTGAGATTCACTTTATCAAAGATTTCAGAGTTTTATTTAGTTTCAGACTCTGAAAATGTGCGTAATAAAATACATGGCAATTACAGAACGTTCCGTTTCATAAATCGTTCCTGGAATGTCACCGAGCCAAGCAAAGACAGGAAACGGAATTTTAAATGGCTGATGCATCACAATGTTTGCAGACTCTAAATTATCAAACACATTTTTGGACATTTTACTTCGGGTTAACACTATCCATCGCATATTTTCGAACAAGCAATATAAATTACATCAAAAGTATTCAGTTCTACAGTTTTAAGTTATGAAATACAGATATTGAAACGTACAATAACGAAACTGAGAAGATGATTTCCCTTATTATACGATCACATATTAAATGACAAGTCTTGATATGTACTTACTCGGACTCGTCGGGCTTCTGTCCACTGACGTTCACTTTCTGAGCTACAAGTAGCTACACAAATTAAGATCTAACAAGCAAGCAATCCAGTCCGGCGACTTCGTCTCCTTTGAAATCACAAAGCGAAAAATAAGTTACTTCCGGCTTCATCAATGTAAGTGTCCTCTAAAGACTCTCTAAAGCTATGTCCTAGAAATATACTGAGTCAATTCTCTTTCGACTGAAAAATGAATTTCACGGCAATTTTAGAAATCAAAGACTTCAGTCTTCTTCTGATTCCATAAACTCAGCCACGTTGATCTCATCGTCGAGTAAATACATCCCGACACATTCCTCGCCACACACTTGACTGTCTTGACGGTCTTTAGTGATTTGTTTGTAGCAATTTAAATTAAGATGGAACATGTACGTACTTGTTGCGCCTGTGATTTCAAGCAGTGCACACTACACAATCTCTTCAGTTTTCTCCGATGTTTGGCTGACAATGTCCTGAACCCAATTTATTGCAAGCCAAAGGAAACTGAAAGTTAAAATGTGCGAGTAAAGCGTTATACGATATACCCGAACTGGCATCCCGTGATTACACGTCACTCAAACTGTAGCCAGGATAACCAAAAAGGTCAGCTGGATAAAAGTTCTAGAATTTCCCATCGCTATCGACTTCCCTGCCTATTTTATGCCAAAATTATGATTCATTTTTCACTGCGTTTAATGTTCCTCAAAATTTATAAAAAAAATATATGGTTTGACTCCCAAAGAGATTAAAAGAAAAGAAAAAAGAAAGGCCTGAAAGAAACCGATGAGAAACTAATATGTGCATGCTTGTGGTAATGACGTTGTACAGGTTACGGTCTGCGACTATAGCAGTGTTTGTCTCAGTCCACATGTTAAGGACCAACGAACTGAGTGATAAACATTGCCGTGAAGATACGAAACGTTCAATTTCAGAAAGAAAGGAAAAAACGTAATCGGAATTCTTCAGATTGAACAAAGATGCATGAACAATGTTGGCAACCAGGCACAAAATTAGGGGCTTTCCCTTGATGGCCAGCTGTGTTCATTATATTATTCCATGCCGAAATATATTTTACAATGTTGCAGTTTCTGATAAAAACCAACTAACCGTTCCTTTGTGCCTTTTTCTCCTCAAAATATTTTATCTAGAATGCAAGGGAATGATCACCGAAAGGAAAATGTATTGACATTTACGGCTGTAAACAAATTCTCCCAATTGACCTTATAAGGAATGTATGGAGATCGGTAAGGAGAATCTGTATGTTGACATCAGGTCTGAACTGAAATAATTAACCATCCTACCTGTTCAGTGCAATCGAGGGTTTTTTGTTCGTAAGTTGAATTCGCCGAAAAATGCCTGAGATATTTTGCGTGCGTGTGTGGTGATCGCGTGATTAATGACATGACATCATCGAGTTCACCCTACATGTACAGCATGCAAAAGACTCACAGTAGATGGCTGATTGTAACTAAGATTCACTTTATCAAAGATTTGAGTTATTGAGTTTCAGACTCTGAAAATGTGTGTAATAAAATACATGGCAATTACAGAACGTTCCGTTTCATAAATCGTTCCTGGAATGTCACCGAGCCAAGCAAAGAGAGGAAACGGAATTTTAAATGGCTGATGCATCACATTGTTTGCAGACTCTAAATTATCAAACACATTTTTGGACATTTTACTTCGGGTTAACACTATCCATCGCATATTTTCGAACAAGCGATATAAATGACATCAACAGTATTCAGTTCTACAGTTTTAAGTTATGAAATACAGATATTGAAACGTACAATAACGAAACTAAGAAGATGATTTCCCTCTATACGATCATATTACTGATGACAAGTCTTGATATGTACTTACTCGGACTAGTCGGGCTTCTGTCCACTGACGTTCACTTTCTGAGCTACAAGTAGCTACACAAGTTAAGAGTCTAACAAGCAAGCAATCCAGTCCGGCGACGTTGTGTCCTTTGAAATCATCTGAAAGCGAAAATGAATTAGTTCCGGCTTCATCAATGTAAGTGCCCTCTAAAGACTCTCTAACTAGGCTACGTCCTAGAAATATACTGAGCCAATTATCTTTCGACTGACAAATGAATTTCACGGCAATTTTAGAAATCAAAGTTCAGTTCTTCTTCTGATTCCATAAACTCAACAACATTGTTCTCATTGTCGCGTAAATACATCCCCACACATTTCTCGCCACACACTTGGCTGTCTTGACTGTCTTTAGTGATTTGTTTGTAGCAATTTAAATTAAGATATAACGTACATGTACATACTTGTTGCGCCTGTGATTTCAAGCAGTGCACACTACACAATCTCTTCAGTTTTCTCCGATGTTTGGCTGACAATGAACGTTATTGCAAGCCAAAGGAAACTGAAAGTTAAAATGTGCGAGTAAAGCGTTATACGATATACCTGAACTGGCATCCCGTGATTACACGTCATTCAAACTGTAGCCAGGATCACCAAAAAGGTCAGCTGGATAAAAGTTCTAGAATTTCCCATCGCTATCGACTTCCCTGCCTATTTTATGCCAAAATTATGATTCGTTTTTCACTGCGTTTAATGTTCCTCAAAATTTAGAAAAACAGGTTTCGACTCCCAAAGAGATTTAAAAAAAGAAGAGAAAAAAAACAGAAATTAAATCCTTCAGAGTTGAACAGAGAGATGCACGAGGCACGAGCAATGTTTTTTTTTCTTTTTTTTTTCGCGAGCAATGTTGGCAGGAGCCAACGGGCATAAAATTAGGGGTTTTCCTTTGATGGCCAGCTGTGGCATGTTTCATTTTATTATTTGGTGGTTAAAAGAAATGAGTAATAACTTTAATACTGACATAGAGCCATATTACATGGCCGCGCCACGTAAACTGCGACCACCCGAGGTTTTCTTCTCCATCTTCAACGCGATCCTATTTAATTTTGAAACAGACACGTCTGCTTAGATATGCACCACGTGGTACGTTTGTCAGTACCACGTGATCAACTTATTTGTGTGATGCGAACAACCGCGTCATGTATGAACAAGCTGCCGTGTCTGTATTTGAAGTAGACTGAATACTACGATCGTTGATACTCTAAACACTGATGTAATGAACCAGTGATGACGTAGTATATAGTTGCACAACCTCGATTCCAGGCTCTCTCTCCTTTTCCTCCCTTGTCGTTGACTACTCAACGGCAAGGGAGGAAAAGGAGAGAGAGAGCCTGGAATCGAGGTTGATAGTTGCATACCTCCATGGCCAGGTCCTGTTTGAACAAAAAAAACTAAAAAAGGTTTAAACACAGACGCGTAGATACAGTTGTTTCTTATCAGTGTTAGCCGTTAATGTAAATATATACACTTTGTTTTATAAGAATGTTGAAGCTGAGATTGGCCAAAAATCTTAAGAACATACCAAGGCTGAGTCATTCTTATTTTCAACAAATATTGAAATAGCACCCTGTTTGCATTACAGTGATGTACAGTTTGCCTAGTTCCCTTGATTAGCTAAAAAAAAGAACTCATTTCCCAAAGGAGATAAATTTCATTGTTTGGGCCGCCGTGACGTCATGTAAAAATACTGTGTACATAATGCGAAAAAATCGGTATGGATGCAGTTTATACGAACGGAGGGGTTATATCATGAACGTTCACTTCCCTAATTTTTTCAGAACTAGTCAATCACAGCCTAGCCTGCGAACGCAGACGTATTTCCGGCTCGAGAATCCCCGCCGAAGGGAAACTGGAGCCGGAAATACGTTTGCGTTCGCAGGCTAATCACAGTCGTGGTTCGAAGCAACTTTTTTTCCGCGTTTTTATCAAGAAAAAAGGTAGAAAAAAATGTATCGGCCGTTGCTTCGAATCACGGCTGTGACTGGCTAGTTCTGAAAAAAGTTGAAAATATGTAAACAAAAAAGGTAGAAAACAAGTAAAAATAACGCCATTGCGTTCATGGTTCGAGTGTACGCTCTGTAAAGCCTGTGAACATCTGTTTCAGTAAGAACGCCTCATGATAGTCTCTTGGTGATTTGTTGTTACTGAATGAATTAAAACATATTTTAATATGAGTCAAATTTCAAATAAACCAACTGAATGTTTATCGCTGTTTTCATCACAAGGTTAAATTGTTGGATCTCATACAGTTAGAAAATCTCGGACAGACAAAAAATCTGAAACAAGGATTCTTGTGGCACAATCTACCGTACGGAAAAAGATGGCTGCTTTAATTTTACCACAATACCTTGCGAACCTAACACAGCCAATAGGCACATACTGAGAAAGCCATATTTTTGCTAAATTCGTCCCTGTACTAACAACATTGTGTATGCTAATTTGAAGTTTTTAGAACTTTTCTGTGCGTTTTTATGAACGTTTTCGTGCGCTAGAATTATGGGTAAATGTACCCATCACCATCTTTTTCCTGGTGAATTCGCAAAAAACCATCGCTTCTGGAAGCTGCTTTGGGCGAATTCTTCAGTAGGTCGAAATTCGCCCAAAGCAGCTTCCAGAAGCGATAAAAACACAGGAAAAGACAACAGGTGATGGAAAGAAATGATGGTATATTTTAAGCTTGGCAGAAATGAGAAAGATATTATTCTGTCAGTGACACAAGCTACTCGGAAAAAATTCCGAGTTCCCCAACGGAGTCGAACCTATGACCTTCCGCACACCGGTCGGACGCTATAGTCAACCAACAGGTGATGTTTTTAAACTTTATTTCACATTATTTACAACTTTTCGAAAGAAAAGTGAACATTATTTTCGATCGAATTTCAGCTCCATACAAACTCTTATAAGACGCTTTGGTGACCTGTGGTCATAACACGTCTCGCTGTGACATCAAAGATCAACCTCGTTCCCAGGGTCTACTCCGCTTTCAAGATGGCGGCTGGGCACGGAGAAGACCATGGGAACGAGGATGATCAGAGATTACTCGACACAATAAGAAACACGGTCAAATAGTTTTAAAAGTTGTTTTAATAACGGCACAAAAGCGATATACACACTTTATACACTGTACATTAAACTTTCACTTACTTTAATTGCACTATACTGTTTGACACTTCTCAAACTCATTAATAATTCATGAAGTCAACCAAAGGAAATCATAACCGTGACGGAGGTTAACTAGCATAGATTTTCTATTATTTTATTTATCCGTTATCCTTAGTTTTTTCGATTTAGAAGACATAAACACTCGAAACAGTGTTTCATCTGATTTCTAAACACCTCGAATTTCATCAAAAATACTCCGCTGCGTGTCGTATTTTCAACTCTCTTCTCGGTGTTTGGAAATCGGATGAAACAGTCTCTCGTGTTTTATATTACATCAAATATGCTCTAAAATGAAAACGGCTTATAAAATTCCATAATTCTCCCCGGCAGAGATCCAAACCCCTGTTTCAAATCCCGATTGGAGTGGAATCTTGACTTAGTATAAAAAACCTTAAATGTCAATGATTGGACACTTTATGACACATTCATATTTCGCACATGCAACTTCACGTGCAACATTGTATCGCGCGACAAAATTTCGAGACAAGTTGCAAGAAACACTGCTACATTCGATTGAAATTGACCCTACATTCCTAGAGCCTCCTTCTCTTTTGGTCAGCAACAGGGAGGAGCGAGGGGTCTGGGAACGTGACTGATTTCAAATCCGAAAGTCGTGCTCGTAGTCAATCTCGTACCAAAAGGTCTCTAATATGGTGCATTGGACGATTTTTAACGCCACACTTGTCACATTTTGCTGTTGTTACACGTTGCAGACGGCTGTAGGCAGGTTACAATGTAGTTGCAGGTTTGAGAAAACAATTCAAAAACCTTCAACATTGTTCCGAACTTTTACGGTCGCGTTAAAAATCGTCTGATGTAACATGCTGTTTCCGCAACAAAGTTGCGTTAAAACTTGTGTCGTGAAACATGGATTAGAAATCACCGTTAACTGTAACAGATTACATGTAACTATACACAGTACTAAACATCGCTCCAACTTCCAAATACAACAATTTATATATCTATAGAAGTCCCTCTAAAATACGTTACAAAATCATTTAAAATCAAAGACAAAAGCAAGCCCAACCTCGTTCCCAGGGTCTCTCTTCTTCCCGCCAAACGCGATTGAAAAGAGATCTCTTTTCAATCGCGTTTGGCAGGAAGAAGAGAGACCCTGGGAACGAGGTTGAAGCAAGCCTAACTACCAAAACAATAAAATCAACGTCCAAACTATATTAGAATATCAAAACAAAGTACATATAAAAAATAATAAAAAAATACGGTAACTAGTTAGGCAAGCATCGTTATCTTAAGCCCGGGCCAAACGAGGATGAGAGTTGCTCAGAGTTAAGCATGCGTAGCAAGTTCTCTTGGGGCGGGGGTGGGGTCCCCTTTCTCCCCCCACCCCCTCCCCCAGAGAGCTTGCTACGCAGGCTGCTCAGAGTTCAAACTGGCCTGAAACTCTAATGCACTCTCGTCGAATTTGAACCTGCTCAAATTTTTTTTGAGAGTTGTCAACGACTCTCGTTTGGCCCAAGGTGACGATAGTCGATGAGACTGAAAGAAAACTCTCACGAGCGCCAACGTTGGCCCGGGCTTCAGTTCAACCACGTGGCAATACAATTTATTCTAATAACTCGGGTATTTCTTGCTTTCAGTCTGTTTCGTACAACTCAAGCCTAATACTACAAGTGTTATTGCCCTTACCCCATAGAGTGGGACTGTTAACAACACTGGACATCTATACCATAGATTATGGTCTTCACATTCTAGGGCCTCGCCTACCCGTATACATTTTCGTTTTTTTTTCTTGCTATATTTTCGCTTTCCATTCAAACGTAAATGATTAAATCAATACGAAACGCTTTTGAAGTTTTTTTTTTTCGAGGCCGAGTTCGAAAACAACGCGTTTCGAAAGCGCTGGTGTAATGTCAATAAGAAATGATCTATCACATGACATCGTACCCAGTCCATCGAGGAGAATATATCCAACATGGCGTCTTCCGCGGAAGAGACTGTATCGCTGGCTCAGTTTAGCTACATATGCGCAGTCTCTGTTAGCCTATTATTTAGCATTTTCGTATAAAGGAGGGAGGGGTAATGTGGACGGAAACCTTTGAATGCATTACCGAAAAATGAAAATGTATACGAGTTGACGGGGCCGAAGCAAGCCAGGAAGCCTTGTCTGACATTCCTCGCATTTTTAAGATGTTCACAGCTCCATTTTCTTTCCATTGTTGTTTTATCATTCTTATTTTCCACCGTAAGTGGGATTCTGGAAGGTCGTTGTCGCCTGCTTGAAGATGGGATTCTCGCCCTGCAAAGGAAAACAGACACCTTGTAAGCGTGCTCAGAGAAGTTCTCGTTTGTCGTTCGTAATCCGTCTCAATCTTCCCGAATCTTAACCACCCTTGTACCTGTTTGGTTCGTTATTGTCCTGTCAGGTATTTTTCTACCTTACAAAACTAACATTTTGAGGTTTCCATGGGTTTAAAGGTTATTTTGTGCATCACAAAAAAATAACTCAAAGCCGTGACTTGGATTGTCACACAACGCTGGTCCGTCCTGAGGATTGTTACTACATCGTATAGAATGAAAACTACCAAATTAGTGCGCATCACTTTCTTGAATGAACTCTGTTTCGATGGGGCTAGTTCACCTACTCACTACCTCTTGCCAACACCTGTACAAACAGTCCAGTGTTGTACGACTCACTTACCGTGTCCCACTGAGCATTCTGTCTCTCCTTTTCAAACTTGGCAAATTCTCGTCGGTCCTGTAATATCAGAGTACAAGCGTTACAAACATTCTCCATGAATAAAGCCTGCAATAAAGGCTTGTTTGCACGCGGGTTTTTGTGTTGTGCTCCTGGGTGGATAGAGGCTCTGTAAGAGTAAAGTGTGTTAGGGTTTGAACCCTGACCATTCGATCCGGAGTCCAACGCGCTAACCATTAGACCATCACACGTAAGAACAGTATAAGATGACAGAAAAGCGAGAGCTCTCATGTCCCACGGATTTAACACATACCTGGATAGTAGCGAGCAATTTCCAAATAAGGAGCAGGGCTAGACCCACGCCCAGTACCCCTCCGACAACGCCAAGAATGACGGCGAGTGCTTCCGCTTCTTTGGGACAAACTGATGAAAAAAAAATGAAAAACAAAATTAGTAAACCGGATAAGTCAGCGATAGTGACTGCTATATTAGCCACAAAACAACCATGAAACATCGTGAATCACTCAACGATGTTTAGAGAAGGTAGCACCATGCTGACACGAAGTACTTTTTTCTATCAGTTCAACTACAACTGGAGCATTGCTGGCTCATGAAGAAGGGAGCACGCAGACACTGATATTTTGACTCGTCACGCAATCTTTCATCCTCCACCCAATTGCGTGACGAGTCACGCGTTGCAGACGTAGGACATTTCTCAGATCGACTCTCAGATCACATCGGAAATTAGAAGCCTTCGGATAACAAAGTCATCTCACACGCACGCCAAAACGACAACTCAACAAATAAAAGTTCTGAGGCAGCAAGAGAATTCATATCCTAATAATATTCACGACGCAAGACGGAATGGGTGTGCAGCTCGAACTGTGGCATGTGCATAAAAGGCTAAAGAAGAAGAAAAAAAAGTATAAGATCTAGAGCAACAAATGTTTAAATTATTGTCCATTGCGTACCTTTCTCTCCTCTGTACTGATATCGTCACATCTTTGCCGGGATTCTCTTTGTAGCTGAAGCTAAACGAGCAGTCATCATCGTCCTTAAACGTGCACCTCTCTCCCATTTCTGTCAACAAAACGACAAAGCAAAGTTATCAATCAACCCTTTCACTCCCAAGAGTGCTAAGTTCAAAACTGAGGAAAAAATCTTGAATTTCGTTTTGCAAAATTGTGAAAACAAACAGCACCACTTGAAAGTACTGCTCAATAGCTTTCATTTGAATGGTCACACACTAGGGTTTTATCCACAGACAGACTCAAAAAGTACAACCACATTTATTGACTCAAGGTTTGACTCTGGGAGTGAAAGGGTTAAATCAGTAAACTTAACGAATAGGACACACGTAATTCGTTCATTAAAGCTATTTGTTGGGTAAATCACTCGACGAATAGTTTTCAATTCCTTTTCAAATTATTTTAAAGCATGTACCAATATTGCACCTTTTTTCAAACCATATAAACATTTCAATAAATAAAAACATTGAGTTGCTCATGATATTTCTTGGGTGAGCAAACGAGCGAATAATAATAATAATAATATAAATAAAACCTTTATTTAAGTGTCTGACTGGAATAGCAGTTATCAACCACTAAATGGGGGACACATTTCACGGGAAACAAATGCTGCGAACACGCGATATTATCCAGTCATACAATTACAAGAGACACCTCATGATGATTACATAGAGAGAATACGAACAATAGTTGCCTTCTGCCTCTGTTTCAAAACGAGTTCAGGTACAAAACCATTCAAATGAAAATGAGTTTGATTTGCATAAAAATGAACTTGCGAGTGAAACTCATTTTCATATGCGCCGAAAGGTTGTGCACCAGGACTCGTTTTGAAACAGAGGCAAAAGGCAACTCGGAAATGGCCTCAGTAATGTTTGAGTTCCAAGCCTTACCAGGAGCTAGTTCGTCCACTTCATTGATCTTGAAATCTTTACAGCGAGTCTTGCAGTCGCCGGAGCTTATCACGCCACTCTTGAACACTAAGCACTGCACACAGTCTTTGTTGAGAGAACATTTTCCAGCGCAGCTCTGAAAAAAAAGAAGAAATAAAAAGGTCATTCATTTTGAAACCATCTGGAAAGAGAAAAGTGAAACGATATCGTTGTCATTAGTGATTGACAGCTAATTTTTCCCATATAAAAGTGACGGGAGTCCTCGTTACCCTTGTCCAGCGGTGGAGCGGCCAACAAGGACCTATAGAGTGATCCGCCTGACTTGCGCAGTAAGACCGGAACTCCAAGAATCTTGGCGTATGGGGTCGAACACATGCGCAGTAGAGCCGGAAGTCCAAGAATCCTGTCATGGCGGATCGCTTTCCCCAGAGGTCCTTGTTGGCCGCTCCACCACTGAACAAGGGTAATGAGGACTCTGGGAACGAGATTGTGATGGCCCGGGTGATCGTCGGAAATTTTGAAAGGAGCCCCTAAAAGGCACCAGCTAGTTTTGTGGGTGTGGCTCGAATTCATTTTTACCCCTCTAAAACAAAACTGTGTAGTTCCTAGTCTATTTTTTTTCAGGCTGGCCATTTTAGATATTAACACCATAAGCGGTACCAAAACACGAATCTTTTAAACCCCTAAATGGTAAGACGAATACCCCGCCACTTTAATTTGGAAGTCCCCCCCCCCCTCCCCACGGACAAGCCATGCGCCGTACGTGTAGAGTATACTCACCGGACATTCATCACAATACTTTCCTCTGTAAACAGTGGACGCATTACACACACAGTTGCCGCACTCGCATGTACCAAAGCCGTTGCACAGCACCTGAACAAACAGAGACGAATCGAGTTAAAGTAGAGGAGGAAGGGGGGGGGGAGGGGGGGGGGGGAGGGTGGTGAAGATGTAACTATGTTTCTGGGGGGCAGGGCCGGAGCGGATCCCTCCCTTCCACCACTGTAGGTTACGATTGTTAAGGCGATTCTGCCAAATATAAAACTAAAGAGAATCAAACAAGAGCCAAAAAGAAGCAAGATCAGTCCCTTTCACAAATATATGCGGCTTTCTATTCCAATTACTATGTTTTTCCACACAAAAGCCTGCTGAACGGAGAAGCGCTTGATAAACAAGTTTTAGTTTGCGGCCTGTTCATGTACGCAGCCCCCGGCCTCTTCATAGGCAACACCAGTTATTGGGGTCTGTAAGAGTAAGAGCCATTCACACTCACCCCATCCTTCATACAGCCCTCAGTGTGCTTAGTACAGCTGCATGAGGGACCTGTCCAGTTACCTGAACAGCTACAATTACCGCACAAGCACTGACCATGATCAGGACCTGACAACAACAGAGAACAAATACAACTGTTAGGACACTTATTACAAACCAAGAGGTGTTCCCTTGTGGGATGGTGGACATAAAAAATCTTAGACTGCGAGCAGTCGGTCTTTTTTTCCGCAGATCTTTGGCGCGAGCGGGAATGTACGTCACGAATGGCGCATCTCGCAGCCTGAATTTTCCAAGTTCGCCATTATTTTGCAATCCGTCTCCATCATCTCCAATCTTAACCATCCTTGTTCCTTTACAGTTTATTGTTACCTCTTTGGTGTTTTTCTACCAAAGTAAACTACTATTTTGAGATTCCTTTCGACATGAACTTTGTACATGACTAAATTTTTCAAGTCCGCCATTTGTAATCCGTCTCCATCTTCCTTGTTCCTTTTTAGTTTATTAATACCCCGTTGGTGCTTTTTTTTTTAACCTTAGTTAACTATTATTTTGAGACTCCCT
This sequence comes from Desmophyllum pertusum, assembly GCA_029204205.1. Classification (NCBI taxonomy): domain Eukaryota; kingdom Metazoa; phylum Cnidaria; class Anthozoa; order Scleractinia; family Caryophylliidae; genus Desmophyllum; species Desmophyllum pertusum. Next base: position 1,209,352 of record MU825890.1, on the reverse strand, counting down.
TGATATGAAGGTCACTTTGTACATCGCACAAAACACTTCACACGGCACATCTGAATTTAGAGTTATCGGTATAATGAGATTGTTTTCGATTTCAACCGTATGCATACCGTAAAAGCTCTATTAAGCCCCCGGGGGCTTATTTAATTTTAGGCCTCAAGAAGGGGGGGCTTATTAGAGAGGGGGGGGGGGGGGGGGCTTATTTCAAATCATAAATTTTCAAGAAAATTCACATTAATTTTTCAAACTTTACTATTACACCACTAACTAAAGCAGAACAAGAAATGGGTTATGTATGACCGTCTTACAAAGGAAACTCGACGATAGTTCTGGAAATTAAAGACCACGTTTCAATACAGTGACTGAAACGCCAGAAAATATTGCTGAAAGGTCATTTACATCAGCCTTACGGAAAGAGGGGGGGGGGGGGGGGGGCTTAATAGAGAGGGGGGGGCTTATTACAAAATCTGACTTCCAAAGGGGGGCTTAATAGAGAGGGGGGGCTAAATAGAGCTTTTACGGTATGCTCGCTGCTCGCACACTATTGTTTCATAAGAGTTTTTCACTCAAAACTAGAACTACATTACAGGACTTTAGATTTCGCTCTACAAGGGACCCTGTGAAACTAAGAGTCTAATGTAATTTGTTGTCCTTACCACCACATATCAAGTCAGTGTCCGGATCTGAAGGGCAATCCATGTTACTACATTCACAGTATTTACCGTTAATGATCTCACCAGGGCGAAGCTGAAAAACACGACACATGAGTAGGTTATAACAATGATATAATACAGGATGCGAGGAGTATTAAACTTGCGATGAACTAGCATCCCAGTGGAAGTAGCACTGAATATTCCTAGTGGCGTTGTGCTACATATACCGGGGTAAGCTCCAGCGATGTGGGTCACTTTGCCCGAGCGCATTCTTTATTTGTTTTAACCTTTAATCCAACAAATCACTAGCAGGATACTACGAGAATAAAGTATCTTGCCGTGATGAAATTGGCGGCGCCCGAACTCTGGACCTCCCGTTATCAAACTCAATAATACACAAGTTAAAACAAAGGAAATCATAACTGTACTAACTGTCGGGGGTTTGGATACTCGGTCTTAATTACATGTAGCATAGATTTGTACGATTTTATTGTGTTCATCGGCTATCCAAACTCTTCCAAGTTCGTCAAAATACACTGCTGCGCGTCGTATTTTCAACGCTCTTCTCGGTGGTTGGATATCCCGATGGAACACTGTCTTGAGCGTTTGATATCCAGCGCGTTCATGGGTAATGGGACAGACGGTGAAAGCCGACAGAAAGCAAGCGTGATGGACTGGGTGGAATGATTCGAGAGTCAGTTATAGCTAACGAAAGAAAGCACATAAGCCTTATTCGACTACTGGTGCGAAGGAAAATGACGATGAATGCGATTATCAGTTTTAAAGACTCCCTAATATTATTTCCACTCCACTCCCTCCCTCCTTACCCCAGTCTTTTTGCACTGACAGTCTCCACATAGACAGGTTCCTAACCCGCTGCACATCTCAGCATCCGTTGAATTGTCCCTGGAAAAATAAAACGTCCACAGATAACTCTCCAATCAGGACCACATTTCTCCTTCAACTCAGTGGTCAATTATTTCATCGTTATTTGTTAGTTGCTGTGTTATTTGTAGTTTTATGTCTGCAGAGCACTGGCTTAAGGCTGGTTTTCACTAGCGACGCAAGCACAAGCGCAAGCAACATACGCAGACGCAGTAATGTGTTGATTTGTCCTAAACAAAAGGCACTGATGATCAACACGTTACTGCGTCTGCGTATGTTGCTTGCGCTTGTGCTTGCGTCGCTAGTGAAAACCAGGCTTTAGAGGTCTTTGAGTTTGAGTAAAGGTAAATATATACTTCGCAATTTCAGTCGAGATTAATAAGCCATGGATTAACTTGTTAAAAACTGCCACCAGTCTAAAAAATCTTAAAGGATGAAAATTCAAATAAATTTGAACATCTTTTAAGGAAATGTTTAATATGTTTTAGCTTTGTTTCACCAAAATAAGTGGACCTGTTCTGTGGCCAATATTAAAGCAAATCAAGAAGAATATGCCATTTTCGATTTGCATTTTGCCTCTGTTTCAGGTGCACAACCTTTCATGTGGGAATGAGTTTAATTCCGGGGGGGGGGGGGGGGTACTCAAAAAAGTTTTATACGGGGAGGCTCCGCCCAGAGGTCCAACCCCTTACCCTTTTATATACAATTTTTGACAGAAAAGGTACCCCTTCATATAAATTTTCCATAGAAATTATGAAAATGGTACCCCTTTCACATACCTACAGTAGAAACATTGCATCCCTTTTCTATACCCAATGAACTTAATGAACAATATATATCCCCAGAAGGAAGTGGAAGGAAGCTCTCTTACGATGGCTAAGAACTTCAAATCTGCAGTCCACCTCATATCTAAATGACAGTTTTCCCTACTCTTTTCTATACTCCAACTCGTGAAATTCCTACCCTTTTCTATACCTCCAGTCTGAAAAGGTACCCCTTTCGGGCGGAGCCTCCCCGTATAGTCCATAATAGGGAGTACCCCCCCCCCCCACCCCACCCGGGTTTAATTTGCCAGACAATGATAACGTGCAAGTAAAACTCATTTCCATGTAAATGGTTGTGCACCAGGACTCGTTTTGAAACAGAGGCAAAAGGCAACTCGGAATGGCCCATTTTTTATCTGATTTGCAACTTACATTAATTTATTTTGTTTTCCTTTAAGAATTGTTATTAATTATTTTAAGTGTTATTTGAAATAATTATTGGTTGTTATACAACTGAATTTAAAGTTAAGCTAACTATGTTTTTCAGCTAAATTTAAAGTTAAGCTAACTATGTTACCCTTTTCTATACTCCAACTCGTGAAATCCCTACCCTTTTATATACCTCCAGTCTGAAAAGGTACCCCTTTCGGGCAGAGCCTCCCCGTATAGTCCATTATAGGGAGTACACCCCCCCCCCCCCACCCCCCCGGGTTTAATTTGCTAGACAATGAGAACGTGCAAGTAAAACTCATTTCCATGTAAATGGTTGTGCATCAGGGCTCGTTTTGAAACAGAGGCAAAAAGGCAACTCGGAAATGGCCCATTTTTTTTTATCTGATTTGCAACTTACATTAATTTATTTTGTTTTCCTTTAAGAATTGTTATTAATTATTTTAAGTGTTATTTGAAATAATTATTGGTTGTTAAAAAATAATTTAAAGTTTAAGCTAACTATGTTTTCAATATTAAAATATTAATCAATGGCTTTACAAATCTCTGCCATTTATACTTACTTTTTAGTAGAGTTTTGATTGTGAAACTTTTTTTCTTGCAACAATAACAAAGTAGTATGATTCAATCTGAAGATACATTACACACAGGCAATAAAACGCATGTTAAAATTTATGTTTAGTGTTAACTTGATCAGCAACTGAAATGTTTATGGCATCCAACAATAAAAGTGTAATGAAACCCAATAATGGTTTAATGTTGTAGAACAGTACTCAACAAATGGCCATTTGGAAGTGAGGATGACTAACGATGGCGAGGATGGAAATGGATTACAATTGGAAAAATATGCAAAATGCGAGACTCACAGTTTCAAGTTTGGTTCAGATTCCTTTGAGGTTTTGCAAAACTCTTGTTGCAATAATTTTATTGTGTTTAGTTCACGTCAGCCATACTATTATTATTTTTCATTATTAATATTATTGTTTTAGATGAAGAAGTTAATTTTAAGATTAAAGTCATTCAAAACTGTCCTGTTATTAAGTTGCCATTTAAATTATAACGAAAAAAGTACTGAAATGAATAAGTGATAACTTATAACTTTTATGTCAATAAAATAAAATGCAACATAAACAAGTCCGAAAGTCAGTCAAAATATATCAGTGTTGTTAATTTTAATGTTAAAATAAGTTAAACAAAACGTAACATGACAAACTATTACCTGTCAGATTGTTTATAAATTGGTAAATTAAACTAAAAATTTATTTAAATTTTTTTAACAAATTTTAACTTATTTCTAACCAAGGCTCACTGTAGCCTCCTCCGCAGGCAACTTTTACATAAAGGCACGAGTGAAAGACTGGTACGGAGGACAAAAAGGTGACTGAGTGGGGTGGGGGACAGGAAGAGAGGAAAAGGAAGGATGTGTTGCCAACCCCGCCTTTCGCTCGCCTCGGCCCCAGTGCCCGCTCTTTTGCCCCTTTCTTGCCCCAGACCCGGAGACCCAGGAGTTGCCTGCGGAGGAGGCTAGGCTCACTGATTCACAACCTTTACTCAGGTTTTTTTTTTAAATTCTTGTCGTGAAGAAACACAATTGGATTTGCAGCCTGAAGAGACCTATAGCCTACAAAGATACACTACATCTAATTATTTCGAAATAATTATCTAGCATCATAGGCACGCAATATGTGCAAAGACACTAGATAAAACTGTGACTGGATTTCAGTCTTTTAAAAGCTCCTTATTTTGTAATCAAACCATACCTGATGCACTTGCTGGGTGCAAGTTTGGATTCCTCAGGGCACTGACATTTCCGTCCAGCCCTACAAGGAAAAAATGTACAACAGGTTATACTTACAGCATTGCCTAACCTTTCACTTAAGAGTACTGATCAACATTTGCTGTAATTTCACATCAACAACGACAACAATAATGATGGCCTCCTAACATTTTCAGTACACTGATTTGTCAGTGGTGGATCCAGACCTGTTTATAAGGTGGGAGCTGAAAAATAATCCGGCGCTTTGGGCCTTAATTTTCCGCAAAGAAGGAGGGGGCAAAAGAAAAATTTTCAGCCCTTCAGGGCTTTAATAATTATTTTCGCCCACAAGGAAGAATCCCAGGCCACCCGGGCCTCTCTCCTGGATCTGCCACTGATTGTCAAACTGACAGAAAATCGTTGATTTCAGAATAATTAAATTGTCTTGTTGTGTCACCAAATTTTCAGAATTGGAATTTTAAAAAGAATGGAAAACTATGCAAATGAATGTTGCTAGACTAGCATCATAGGTCCGCAATGTGTGCGGAGATGCTAGATGTTATCTAGACTTGCTAACTTCATAACTGTGTTCTTACCAATCCTTGTCGCATTTACACTGTCCACAAGTTAACGTTCCATTTCCAGAACAGTCAGAGCTGGAATCTTCCTACAAGAGAACCTCTTGATTAAAATAAAACTTATGTGGTCCAAGGTGTGGTCGCCTAATGGCCAGTGCGTTGGACTTCAGAACAAGAAAGCTGTGTTTGAGCCTGGCTTGAGTCAAACATTGTGTTGTGTTTTTTGGGCAAGACACCTTTCTCTCATAGTGCTTCTCTCCATCCAGGAGTATAAACTTGTACTGGTAAATCATTGAAGCCACCTGACAAAATGCGGGGTGGGGGGGGGGGGGGGGGGGGGTGGGGAGAACCTGTGATGGATAAGCATTCCCTGGCCTCCATGGGTAGTAGCAATATTTATTCTCCTAGCTGCCTCATAAAAAATTACAGCAACTGGAATTAAGCATTAGCACTGATGGGCCATCCAGCCGCTCTCTGATCCAAGGATTGACTTTACCTTTCCTTATAAAACCTTATTTCTCACACACCACTGGTAGCCATGTCAAGCTGACGCCGCAAGCCTGACCTTTATTGTAAAATCAAAAACTATACACATATCACGCTAAAACTGGGAAGCTTCCAAAATTACAAGCTTTGTACATTAGTTACATTGTATAATGCCGAAATTAAAAAATACAAAAAATACTACTGAAATTCTTTGGGTGGGTCAGGGTGGGAAGGCCAGTAATGGCGGATGCAAAAACAACTGCCCGCCTGACCTATACCCAGGCCCTAGCAGTGTGTGAGAAAAACATTTTCCACTTTTTTCGTTTCACTCAGCCAGTGGAAAATTACCCGTAACCTTCTAAATACAAGGAAAACGTCAAGCCAACTTACTGTATTCTCATCTTTCTCACACTGACAGCTACAGATAAAATCCAGGTTTATGTCCACATTTCCAAATGGTGTCACCAAAGAAAAGCTGCGATGGAATAAAGGACAGAGGTAAATACAGAACTTACTGTAAATTTGCACTAAGTTCTCCCTGCAACAATTTTAAAATAACTGCTACCGAAAGGTCAGCACATCACACATACCTCTTTTCCTTTAGATTACAGTCTTTCACAGTGACAGAGACATCAAACGATACCTATGGGAAACAAAGAGACTGGTTTTCCTCCGTCCACAAAAACCAACATACAGTAGAACCCCGCTAACTTGAACTCCCAAGGGAAACAAAAATAGTTTGAGATAGCAGGGTTCGAGTTAGCCGAGGGAATGGGTTTGAGTTTTAGAGATAGTGAGGAGTTTGAGTTAACCGAGTACGAGTTAGCATGGTTCTACTGTAATTTTGACTGGCGATTGTAGATTTGCTTACCTTCTGTCCTATCTGAACATTGGCACAAGTCTTTGATCCACTTGTTTTCCATCACTACAAACAAAGGACAATATTTATTAACCAAAGAGTTAATAAAGCTTGTTGTTGTTTGTTGTTGTTGTTGACAACATTGCTTCAAAACAAAAGATACAACAAAGTACTGCAATGCATACATGACAATGTACTTTAGTTTATTAAAATTATTAACACTGTTGATAATTAAATACTTGCGGACACCCTGTTATTACAGACACCCGCTATTATGGACAAAATCCAGCCCTCCTCCCTGTGAAAGCTATTAGAGGTTTAATGATTAGCATGAGAAATTGAAAGTTGATCACTTACGGACAGTAAGCTGTGTAGTCCACCGTCACACCTTCGGGTGCATTGTCACGGATTGTCTGAGTTTGAGCAATCGTCTGTAAAAAAAATTGTACTTTGGTTGTTAATTAACATGAATAGACCATTACCAATAATTTTTTTATAACCTAATTTTTATAAACAAGATACTACGCACCCTCTGATTGGCTCAAAACTATTTACCAAAACTCTATGGAAACATAGAAAATTGCTTCATGTTTTTATTATAAAAAACGTTCTCCCTGTGTTTCCATGGAGTAATGGTAATGGTAACACTCATGAAAGTTTGGGAGAACTTGAAATTGCTGTCAGTGGAAACACTCGCCTGCAGCTTGTGTTTCCACAGCATTTCTCATAATTTCTCCCAAACGTCACTTTTGTAACTCTATATAAGGAAACACGGAAAACGTTTTCTATTTGGTATATAGTTAGTATCATAGACTCTGCACACATTGCATACCTATGATGCTAGATTACATGTATCAGGCACAGATCCAGACCGGCTTACACTGTTTTACAGAAATTGGTCAAATTTTCCAAATGACTCAAAATCGAGGGAAATAAAAATTATAATTTTAGAGAGTGAAAATCTAAAAACGTTTGCCTCCAGACTTCCATAGATTCGGCGCTCAGACTCTAGTAAACCGGTCAAGTTTTTTCCTGGACCCACGCCTGTGTATCAACTCCAACAAGTTCTTTCCCTGCTTTGTGATGTCATGTAGGGCTCCTACAAGTGGTCAATTCACCCGTTTTGCATCCACTTTAGCCTCTGACCCGAGGGAGGGGGATACTCCCAAAAAAATTGGGTGGGGGTGTGCCGCTGGGCTATAAAAACCCTTACCCTGTACCAGACCACAAAATGCTAATTTTGCGATCCTGTTCCAGACTAAATGTTGAAAAAAGATACCCTGTTCCAGAGGATTTTTAACAATTTTTTTCTAACCCAAAAGGCTAAACTAGTAAGCAGCAATGCGAACATGTAGTTGTAAAGCTTCCTTAATACTCCTACGCGTTTCGCTTCGTCTGACTAACGTAGACTTCTATTCCAGAGTATCAATTACCGATCATTGTGCCAACTTCTGGGAAACTGATACCCTGTTCCAGACCAAAAAATGCCTTTTGGTATACCCTGTTCCAGACCAAAATGCTCAAAAACCATACCCTGTCCAGCGGCACGTACCTATATAGCTTATATAAGGGAGTACCCCCCCCCCCCCCCCCCCCCACCGGTGCCTCTGACAACCTGGCAGGATCAAGACATCAAACCCTCACATACTAATACAAGACAGGGCTCACCTCATAAGCTTCTCTAATGAGCTGGACAATGTTAGAAGAATCTTCGCTCAATAAATCAGCCACAGCTCCTGACTCCTTGCCAAAGAAGTTGACTAATTCCTACAGATACAATAATTAATAATAATGAGGAGAAATTAGCTGCTAATAATCAGTCACTGTAAATGGAATAGCAAGTTATTACAGATGTCAGCGGTTTGACATGCAAACAAGACGAAAGGGTCAATCTGGTATTGTTTGCCGTTTGACATGCAAACGAGGCAAAAGGGTCAATCTGGCATTGTATTGGCCCATTAGCCTCATTTGTAGGCTCGATTACCAGCCGCTGTTTGGGAAAATGAGCCACAACGAAGACCGGACTCGAGAGAGCGGCGGAAATCGAGCCTAACTCATTTGCATACTTTTGAAAAACAAAGAATATTTGACTGCGGGCTCAACTGTAATAACTGCTATTGGACATGTACCTGCAGTGTTATGTGACTGTGTGAAAGTGGCCTGCACAAGTGAATGTCTTGTAGAAGTGGATGTGAGAGGTGTCTGCTTTAATGTGTGGCTGTATGCAGCTACCACAAGAGATCTGAGTGTCCACTATTAAAGGGGAGGTGCTCATTAAATGAGGCTTAATTCAACTGTTGGTAGATTGATACCTTGTATTGATCATACACATGAAGCTTTGTCTTATTGATGGCAAAGATTGGCGACACTTGCTCATCAATCAATTTCTGTTTGAGGAAGCCTGGGGATGGATAGTCCTGTGTAAAGGAATATACTAGATATCAATAAAATGATCAGTTGACATCAATATCGGCATACAGTCACACATGTACATGTAGACTGACAACAACAACAACAACAAAAACAACAACAAAAACAAAAACAACAAAAACAACAACAACAACAACAAAAACAACAATAACAACAAAATCAACAACAACAACAACAACAACAAAAACAACAATAACAACAAAATCAACAACAACAACAACAACAACAAAAACAACAATAACAACCAGGGATCCATATTCGCAGTCGTCTGGTCGTCCGTGACGACCAAAACATCGTGTGGACGACCAAAATAACTTGAATACTCGTCCTTTGGACGAGTTAAATCTGAGTCCTTAATTTGCATATGAGTACCTGCCTTCTATTGATTCCTCGTCCAACTGGAACTTTCAGAAAACAGAGACAAATTTGCAGCTTTCTTTCGCGATCTAATCATAATTTTGGGCGCCATGTTTGATAATGCGGTATTTTCATGAGTCGCATGATCGCATGCTCAATTTTCATGTTGTCAACCACTGTTGTACTGCAGCATTCAAACACGAAAATGTGGCTTGACAGCTGATCGTGTAAACAACATGTGGCGATATTTGGATGGCGTTATTGCCTCCAGCCAAGAAGAAAAAAAGTGAAAGTGAAGCTGGCGAAAAACAAGCGAAATATGAAAAGGAGGAACGACAGCGTGCCTTCCTACCTTCGTGGCAGAAAAACAGGCCCTGGCTGAAATTTGTGCCTGCATTGCTATCATCGTCTGCCACATCGCAAACTGCTTCAGCTGGAGGCAATATGTTTTGCAAAATTTGCCAGTCAGCGTCCCAGTTAGACAGATCACTGGCCCAGAAAAAAATGTTTTTGTAGATGCCGGCTGCACTGTGACATCGCTTCGCCTGGAGTCCATGAAGATCCACAAAGCGTCTTTCAAATCACTTAATAACGGTCGTGGCCGCCAAACGTCGTTGTTAACCTTCATGTACATTGTAGCGCGATGCATTATACGATGTTAATAAAAAACGCAAACGTTTTTAACATGTATAGCCATTCTGTCGCCTTTTTTTACCAATAATTCTCTACTTTTGAAAGGGCAACCAAAATTTTGCCAGGGCAAGTATGTTTTTTGGAATACTTGCCCGGCTGACGACTTTGAGAAAAAACGAATATGGATCCCTGAACAACAATAACAACAACAACATCAACAACAACATCATAGAATAGGCCACATGTCGTTTATGGTAGTTAACCTAGTTTTTTTTTAAGAACACAGTCTGCCCAGTGCAGTTCCTCACCATTGTTGTTGATGCCATATATTTGCCTGTTCTTGTGTAACAGTGACCATCATTTGGCATGACAACTCCACCAAGCTATAAAAACAACAAGAAAAATATTATTTTGATATCACAAAAAGGAAACCATTTCCAACAATGAGAAGCTATTTTCAGCAAACGTGTCCATGGCTGCTTTGAAGTATTGTTGCAAAAAGGCTCACTTTACAGACAATTGTGTCATAGCCAACATGCCACTCAACACCAAGCTGTTGGTTTTGGTTTTTGGCACTTTTTTTACACGTTACTACTAACTGTGGTTTTACAGCCAACTCTCTCTTTCTCACACACCACTGGTAGCCATGTCAAGCCGACCGCCGCAAGCCTGACCTTTATTGTAAAATCAAAAACTACATACACATATCACGCTAAAACTGGGAAGCCTCCAAAATTACAAGCTTTGTACATTAGTTACATTGTATAACGCCGAAATTAAAAAATACAACAAAATACTACTGAAATTCTTTGGGTGGGTGGGTGGGAAGGTCAGTAATGGCGGACGCAACAAAAACAACTGCCCGCCTCACCGGTCACATGACCTATACCCAGGCTCCAGCGGTGTGTGAGAAAAACATTTTCCACTTTTTTCGTTTCACTCAGCCAGTGGAAAATTACCCTTATATAATGGACACCTTTATAAGATGGACACCTCTATAAAACAGACACCTGGTGTTGGTCCCTGTGTGCCGTTTTTCAGTCATTTTACTGCATCTAAACTCTCTATAAGCCGGACACCTCTCTAAGATGGACAGTTGGTGCTGGTCCTGATGGTGCCCATCTTAGAGAGTGTTGACTGTACAAACATGTATGTATATGTGCGTGTACAAGTGTCTTGAAACAAATCAATTATTTGTAGGACTCCTGTGCTGTATAATCATGTACCATCAAATTCAAGAACTAACAATAAAATAGCGACAATCCCCCCAGGGTGGGGGTACTCCCTATAATGGACTATATGGGGAGGCTCCGCCCAAAAGGGGTCCTTTTTTTGGCTCAAGGTATATGAAAGGGTAGGGATTTCATGAGTTGAAGTATAGAAAAGGGTAGGGAAAACTGTCATTTAGGTGTTTCAAAGGGCCTTTCAAAATATCTCGAACAGACGCACCTAATGTCTGATTCATCTAATATTTTAAGGGGCTACTCAAGCGAAAAGTTTAGGAAAAGTCGTAAACGGGATGCAGTGTTTCAACTGTAGGTAAAAGGGGTACCATTTTCTATGGAAGGTATATTAAAGGGTTACCTTTTCAGTCAAAAATGGTATATAAAAGGGTAAGGGTTTGGACCTCAGGGCGGAGCCTCCCCATATAAAACTTTGTTCAGTACACCCCCCCCCCCCTCTCAGGGGAGGGGGGGGGGGGCGACAACCACTATCGTGATGGAGTCTGTAAGGTTACTGTTTTCTTTAACATTTGCTGGTCTACATGTGGTTGCTACATGTAAGATGTGATATATCGACACAATAGTTGATTGCTTTCCTTATTCTCATCACCTGTCTGCTTGAATGAATTGATAAATTGTTATGAGAAATTCTATGTTAATCATCATTTGAAACCTACCAAGCCATCACCAGCAAAATGGTAATTAGCATCTGTTATTACGATAACTAATCTCCGCGCAGACTGCTTGTCCACCCACCCAATTTCCTACAAGGAACAGAAAAGAAACCAAAATTCAATTACATGTAAGTCCACATACGTATTTGTCTTGAACCATACAATCATGCACTAAGACTTCTGAACAATTTAAAAATTAAATAACATAACACATAACTACTGTAAACTAACTTAGGTAACTCTACAAAATAAAAACTGACAAGGAAATTCTCCCAAACTTTCCCTATTTTGTTAATTATTATTCATGCTACAAGTTACAAGTTCAGAGCAGGGTTCAAAATAAAATCACAGTTTTTAGCTTGAATTTGTAGGCTTTTTTTGTCAAGGCTCATTTTTTCCCGGCTGTCAATAATGAATGAGCACGTAGTAGTTGAACTTTTTTCACTTTCCGTGATTAGCGTGTGTGTACTGCTACTAACACTAATTAACAAGAATCTGCCAAGAACCCGTTGCCTAGCACGTGACCAAAATCTTCCTGAATTGAAATTTCACTTTCTTCCTTGAGAAACCTTGAAATTATAAACTGATTTTAAAAAGATTTCACACATATTGCATGCTTTGAACTGCTAAAATAATATCAGCGTCAGAATCTTTATTTTAATTAACGTGTTTCTTTGCGACAATTCCTTTCCAAACAAAGCATCGTGGACGGCTCTATTTTTTAGGTGTTTGTTCAAGCGTAAAATATGCAACTTCTAGACAAACCGTCGCGCTTCTTCACGCACAAACATGGGAAATCCATTCTGTCGAGCAATATGAATACAAAACTGACTTTAATTTGAACGAGTGTTGATTACACGTGCAGAAACATAAAGGCGGTAATGCAACGGTTTGTCTAGACAAACTTGCATGTTTCACGCTTGAACAAATGCGTAAAAGAGTTAGTCATTCACGGTGAACAAGAATTCTCCATTCAACTTTTGCAGCACACCCTGCAGAGATTGCAAAACCAATGTATTATATTATAATACATTGGCTTTGCAATCTCTGAAGCAATGGTTATACAAGGTACAGTCAACTCATGGACCTTTTCTATTAACCCTTGGACGTACAAGGGCGGGACAGCCTTATGTGCAACAGGGCATGAAGAGCGGAGGTGAGGTGAGGTGAGGTGAGGTGAGTACAAGGGCCCTCCCCCCCCTCTCCTTAGGTATTTTTTTCAAACTTTGGAAAAGAGGATTTACTCTGGGATGCTCAAACTTTCCGTAGCTGTCCATTCATCCCTCCCGGACATTACTATGTTACTATGGCAACCACATAATGATAAGTCAAATTTTGAATTTTCAGATATAATCTTCAATATCTGCACAGCATTCTTACCGAACCACAGACTGCAATCTGCATCAGAGCATCCATTGTTCCTTCAGGATTATCAACATTCGCTGAAATATTCACCAACTGTACAGCACTCTAAAGAAACGAAATGAAAGAACACAATAATCTTTATAATGGTTATCACATTCAGTTCAAAATCTTCAAAATTTTAATATTAATTCCCTTCACTGATTGACATATATTTACTTTATGTTACTTCTGAGAATTTGGCGATACACCAACTAAAAAATTAATATTATAGTAATAAAATTGGTTACTTACTTCAAACTCAGCAAAGTCTGGGGTCAACTTCAATTGATTAAGAAAACCAAATGTTGGAACAGAAACAGGGTTCTTAGCTGTTGGATCCAGTGGGTGTGCTAATCTATTGAGAAGAGAAAATTAGAAATGTCAAGAATTTTGCAGTCGTTATACTGCAGGGAAAGAGAGGAGGAGGAGGAGGGAGGAGGAAGGAGGAGGGAGGAGGAGAAGGAGAAGAGAGGAGGAAGGAGAAGAGAGGAGGAAGGAGGAGGGAGGAGGAGAAAGAGAGGAGGAAGGAGGAGGGAGGAGGAGGAGGAGAAGAGAGGAGGAAGGAGAAGAGAGGAGGAAGGAGGAGGGAGGAGAAGAGAGGAGGAAGGAGAAGAGAGGAGGAGGGAGGAGAAGAGAGGAGGAAGGAGAAGAGAGGAGGAAGGAGGAGGGAGGAGAAGAGAGGAGGAAGGAGAAGAGAGGAGGAGAGAGGAGGAAGGAGGAGGGAGGAGAAAAAGGAGGGAGGAGGAGAAGGAGAATTCCTGAGAGGAGGAGGAGGAGAGTGAGGAGGAGGAAGAAGGGTACATGTACCTTTTCTACAGTCAACTCTCTCAAAGTGGACACCACTGTAAGGCAGATACCTCTCTAAAGCGAACATGGTTGGTTTGTCCCAACCAAATCAATTTCTCTTATTTTTTTAAGGCGGGTGTCCACCTTGGAGAGAGTTCACTGTACCCTAAATCAACTACTAACAAGCTAAGTACACATACAGGCAACGCCTAGAGAATTGAAACAAAAGATGCACAGTACAAAGCTCATGCATGGGGAATATTAAATTACGTTGTTTCAGTCCTCTAACTCTCACTATTTAGTAGAACTTGACAGAAAAAAAAAAAAAAAATTCGGCCAATCAGATTTGCTGGAAAAAGCTTTATTTAAAATGAATTTAAAATTGACATACATGTATATTAAATAAAGAAAACTTACGCTGCAGGCGCAGTGTCAATGAAAGGAGCTACTGGCTTGTCCACAAATCCACCAAAACCAAGTCGAAATCTGGTTGTGATGTTTTTCATTTCTTTTGCTGTCAAGAGAAGCAAACAAATAAGGTATTGTTAAGAAAATAAAAAGCAAGAAAGTTTGACAGAGGTGTGGTAACCTGAGAATGATACAGTTCATGACCCAGAGAGGAACTGCAAGCACAAACTAGTAGACAGTGGTCTTTCTTAATCAGCTGCAAAGAAAGTGCTGTCTGATAGCCCGGGACTAGTGGATTGGGTTATTCCAGAAAAAATCCACCAGGGAGGGGGGTTGAGGGAAATCCGGGGGGGGGGGGGGGTCTAGCGGTCTTGAAAATCCTGGGGGGGGGGGGGTAAAAAAATCTTGCCATCCGTTGGGGTGTGTGGATTTTTTCTGGAATAACCCATTTACAGTGTACACAATCATGTATCTGTTGGGCAAGTAAATTTTTGCCGAATGGACATTTTTAGTTGGGAGATGAAGTAAGGCAATGGGAAAAGCCTGCAGGCTAGCACACAATGCCTCCCACTTGCCCAAAGGGCATCCTGGAAAATCTGTTTTGTTTGCACGGTCCCTGTTAAGACAACCAAACTAACCCATACTTGGCCACCAGTGAGTCCACAACTCCTACACATAGATGCATGTGGATTTAATATGCATTCACGGTTTCAACAATCTGCCTATTCCAGTCCCTGTATGATGAACAGGACCATGTTGTCGCTGCATACCTATTTGCTGGCCAAGGGTGGGAAACTTCTTAAGATCTTCTACCATGGAGCCAGATAAATCCATCAGGTAGTACAAGTCTACTGGGTAATTTTCCGGCATCTTCACATCTACCTTGATAGTTGCTGGTTGACCTACCAAACAAGATCACGAAGAACATTTTTACAGGAGTACAGTAAATTAATTGCAGGCTTTCAGTTTGATGGTAGTGCAGTGCCGAGATCTACTGGGACCTACATGTATTCAACCCATGTATATATATATATGACATTTTGTAGTGGGCTAATTAACGGTGTGGGTTAAAAATAAGAATACTCAACATGCACACCCAGTTTCTAGACTATGAATAGCTGGTCTCTAATTTCCTTCAGGATCATCCTGCGAGAAGATCGAGTCCTGGTCTTCCTAGAAAAATCAGGATTTTCTCCAATTTTTCTATGAAGATTGAAGGAGAATCTGCTTGCAGGGTAATCAGGGATTAGGGTACAAAAACATCTCCAGTATTTGTGCTACCATTATTTTCTCTTGCTGGATACAGACTACAGATTCCATGATTTGAAAATGTACAGTACAGTATACATAGAGTGGTAGACCTGTGGCCCTCATCTTAACAATTATGAAGCTCCCTAAGTGGGTTTTTCAGCATCAAAATATTAATACAAATTTAAATTAATTACGAATATAAATACAATAATATAGTAATTACAATAAATATATTAAAAATATTACAAATGTAGGAAATTAATCTAATAACAAATTAGCAAGATGACGCTTAAAATTCTTAGGACATTTTAAAGACTTAATATTACTGTTTAAGGAATTCCAGAGTTTTGCCCCTCTGTAAGCAAAAGAGCGCTGACCAGTTGATAGGCGGCAAAAGGGTATGTCCAGGGTACTAGATGATCGAGTTTGTCTGTCATGGAAGTGGGAACGTAATTTGAACTTATTTGCAAGGTAGTCTGGGACAAAGTTGTTGAATGCACTTGTGCATCATAGTTGCATCATTCAATATGAGTCTCTCTCGGAATAAATTACTATGATTACCCGCCATTGGCGAATTGTGTAAATAAATAAATAAATAAATAAATAAATAAAAATACATTGTACCTGGTCTAAGAGACAGAGTTAAATTCTGTGGTGTGACTTTCACATCTTTGTCAAGTGGCTTGCTCTGCAAGTAATAATAATTATTACTTGCAGTAATTATTACAAAGCAAAAAGTGGTTAGAAAATCCTGGACAGGGGAAAACAGATTAAAATGGTATCTAGAAAAAGGGAATTTAAGTGATTCTTGCATCAATGGGGGCTAATACCTTGGAAAAAAAATTAATATTTAGAGTTGCACTTACTTCATGTGTAACATAATCAGATTTAGGATTTGCTATTCTTGTGCATCCATTTCTGGTATGGTTCTTTATATCGTCACACCTGGCTCTTGGCTGCTCCAACCAAACATACTCCTGTTTGCAGAGAAAAGAAAATGTCAGGCATTAAATTTAATAAACAAAAAGATATTAAAAAGTTCTTGCATGCGAGCGTTCAGTGCCATAAAAATGTGATAAGTCTGAATGTTTCGGGCTTAGCCCATCATCAGTGGAAAGTCAGCTGATGTTCGTTGAAAATTGGCTTTCGCCATGATGCAAAGGGAAGATTTAAAGTTCAAAAAGAATGGACGACCTAAAGATACCGCAAGTCAGAGTTTAGTCCAAATGGCTGACTGGTGCCCAGTTTAAAAATAAGGCGCATTTCCTGATGCTTTCGTTGCTTGTTCCCACCGCAGAGCATGATGCCACGGACTTGTGCGTCTTGAAGAGAGTGGCCATTGTTTAAATTTAATAGGCCAATTTTGCAGTTAGGATCAGTCACACAACCTGTTTTTCATTATTAAAAAAAGAAATCAGAAATGGAAAAAGCACAATGAAATTAGCAAGATGGCCAAATTTGCGCCCCTGAGTGAATGTGAAATATTTAGAGGATAATTTCTATGGAAAAAGTTACTATAGATTAGCAAGGTTTTGCTCTCCAGTAACTTTTTCCATACAAATCATTTAAATTTTTCAAAACTTCAAGTGAGTTGTCTTCTCTTGGAGTATAAAGTATGTACTTATCGGTAAACATTCCTTGTACTGGCAACACATTAAACTACAGTGGAACCCGGTTAATACGGACACCAAAGGGACATGGAAAAGTGTCCGTATTATCCGGGTGTCCGTATTAAGCGGGCTGATGTAAGAGAAAATATGTGTCGTCAGGACAAACAAAACTGTCCGTAATAAGTGGGTGTCTGTATTAACGAGTGTCCGTAAAGCGGGGTTCCACTGTAATTCATTTATAAATTGCACAAGAACTTGTTGATACATTTGGTTTGATTTCGGCAACCGATAGCAGAGCGGTCAGAGCGACTTCGATTTCTTGCGCGTAATACAATATCCCATACTAGCCGGTTCAGTGATTCTCACGAGAAACGAGACGTGTCTTGCGAGAAACGAGACTCGTCTCGCGAGTAACAAGACGCGTCTCACGAGTAACGAGACGAGAGGTGGTAACTTATTTTCGGGTGGTACTATACAGTCATGTACATGTAAGTGCGCACCATATTTTACATGTGCAAGTGTTAAAACGTCTGACTACAGAAAAACAAAACTTACTACATCTTCACACCAAGAACATGGTGGATCAGTATTTTGTATACAGGCTCCACATGATTTTTCTATTGTTGTGCAATCAGGAACACCTGCAATTTTTAAAGGCATTAAAATATGTCAATTAACAAGCTCCAGGCAAGGTCGTTTGACAATAGTAAATAAAGTTACAGTCAAAGCTTCCGTAAGCGGACATCCTCGGGAGGCAGGACAAGTGTCCGCAACTGGAGCTGGCTGCTCATGGGAATGTGCAAATATACAGTAGAACCCTGCTAACTTGATTAGTAAATGACTGAAAAACAAGGGCAAGGGGAATGGGTTTGAGTTCGAGATAGCGGGGAGTTCGAGTTAACTGAGTTCGAGTTAGTGGGGTTCTACTGTAGAGTTTGTAAGAGCTAGAGTTCAAATTGGGTTTTGTCAAGGCGGTCGTAAGTAGAGCTGTCTGCTTACGAGAAGAGCTGTCTGCTTACGAGAGTGTCTGCTCAGAGAGCTTCAACCTTGCACTGTTGCTTCTCTGGGGTTACTCAAGGAGAAAAGGATGGGGAGGCTGGTATACACACAAAGGATTTTTTGGATGAAATTGGCAGTTATAATCATGGTGGGGTTTTTTTTTTGGGGGGGGGATAGGGGTGGGGGGTGGGTGGTGGGAGGTGATAAATTTTCTTGGATATTCTTCTTTTTTGGGGGGTGGTAGTAGTGGTGGTGGTTACGATTTAGATTAGGCTAAAATTTTCAAGATGCACCATCTGATATCATGATAATTTTACCATGATGATAAATAATTTGCTAATTTATGACTTGATAAGTAACCTGCTTCTGTAACAAAAGTAGAAATATGTACAAAATGAAATTTTCAAATCTTTTGGGAATAATTTGAATTTGTCTGAAATATTATCATTTAATCTAAATGTATCTCTAATCTTCTGATTCCTAATTGATTGAAAAGAAACAACCCTTAAAAAATGTCAAAACATAGAGACAAGCGTAAGTGCTAGAACTACTGAAAATATGAAATGAATCATAATTATTTTATTGTTTTTTTTCTTCTAATAAGAAAACATTGCACAAGCTTGCTAATTAAAAATTAAATCAAATCAAACAAAGCAATTCTACCTAATAACTACAAAATAAGGTATCATAATTATTGATGCATTTAATTTGTTTTTTAATAACCAAAATTCACATAAAAAAATTGAATATGGTAAAGTCAAGAATCTCATTTCATTCTCACTATTTTTTCTAAATATTTGTTATAATTTTAATATTTTTTCCATCCAGTATAATTATGTCATATTTCCTTCTACAGGAAGTCGCAACATAAAAACAATATTATTATATGCTGTGAATAACATGTATTTCCCGGCCATCCCCCATGGAGAAATTCAGGAAGCTTGCAAATCAAACTCACTACAGAACGTCTCCAGATCATAACAAAAATAATAAGTATTTTTCCTTTTATAGCTTGTTTTCATTATTTTTTACTTAAATTCTTTCCTGATCTAATGGAGACATATTACCAGTTCCTGACACCTGTCCTTCACGATATTTTCATAATTTAAATATCTGATGAAAAGATCGCCCTTTTCTTTCTAACAAAGACTTGTATAAATTTGCATTTGCTTCAAAAATTACTATAATGATAAGCCCACAGGCAAGAATTATATTCTCCGCTTTGGAAATGTACGCAAACGATAAGGTACTTATAATCTGAATTTTGTTCGAAAAATGATGATGTTGAAAAAAAAGTTCAACAAAAAGGGAAGTATTTTCTCGATCCCTCTAATCGTAAATATCGATGGATAACCACATTAAAATAAGGATTTAAAAACATACCGCAAACGCCAGAAAACAACCCCCAAAGGATAACACTCAATTGAATGGAGAGAGCACTCATTTTCCTGCAAAAAAAAAAATAAATAAAATTGAGAGCTTTCCACAACAGAAGGAAATATTTCATTCACAAGACAGACGCAAATAATTGGCTCGCCTTTAGTTTATTACTATATATCCATTACCCGAATTAATTTAATGCCAAAGGTAAAGCTCACTGTAGCTAGCGCCAAAGCATTGTAGTAATTCTTGATGAGAATGGTCTAAATAAAACATTAGAACGCCATACAATGAAAACCACACTCGCGGAGTGAATGAAGTGTGTAGTAATGTGTTTGTTCGCGCTTTTGACTCGCTTCGCAAATTAAAATGACAATATATTGAGCTGCCTGTACATTTAATACCAGACAGAAACAGCGACTGAAATTAGACAAGCGCCCGAAGCAAAGCTTCAACTTCCGATTAGCACAAGCATGCTAGTCACTGCTTTCCTTTCATTTTACAACTACTGTAGCAGCAAAAACAAATTCCCTCGCTCACCAACAGCAAACACAAGTCAGCATAAATTGACAACAAGCGCTCTTTGTTTGAGGAAAATTAGCAAAACCTTACCTTTGTGGAGTATATGGCTGGAAATCAAACTCTTATATAACGCGACGACTGAAAATATTTCCGCAAGTGATTACGTCGCTTTCGTTTTTACGCCGCCTGAGCCTGTTCGCGTGTGTATCAATGAATTACACTTCTGTACGAATTGACTTTTGTGGTTCGTTTTAGGTGAATAAATTAACTCCTTACCGGTTAATTACAAATCAAATATATAAGCAGCTGGTCCTTCAACGGAAAGCTGATTCCACAAAGTTTACCTGACAGTTGTATAAATATTTTTCCAACCCAAGTTCAAAGTTGAGTTTCAAGTTGAGAGAAAACGTCCATTTAGTGGAAAAAGCTGAAGGGTTTGTTTACAATTGCCGATGAACAAAACTATCAAGACCGTGTTTATGAAAGACCAATGGTGTTACGAACTCCTAATGTGAGAAACATAAAGCTGAATACCGAAGCAATAGGATTATATCGAAAAGAATTAGAAAATATGTCGAAGGCACGACAAAACGCCATGACCGCAAGTCTGATCTGTTGATGATCGATAAAAATTATTTTCATCGAGTATTTTAACAGCACCTTGAATCGCCAACAAACGATTGAAGCGTTATCAGATTTAATAAACTCACCTGTGGTAGCCCGTGGCGACTTTTCTTTGCAATCACACGAGCAGATACGAACACAGAATTTGTGAGCGACCAGTCGCCGGAAATCTACAAATATCTCCCATTCCCACTAAAGAACCGTCACGCACTGCAACACATTCCACGACTCACCCACAAGCCTCCTCGGGTCAGAGCCCTTGTCATCGAAATTTTGAAAGAAAGAAGAAATAATCAGTAGGAATTAGAATCACTATTAAATTTCAACACGTTGTCCTGAAGAGTATAAATTTGTTTATTCCCTTCATCGGTGGATGGAAAGGTTGTTTGAACTTCAATGTTCACGGTGACAGATTTTTTGGAAGAGGGGCCCAGCCCAGCGATGATGAGGTCAGTTCCGGCTCATCCCACTCATTTAATTCGTGTTATATTAATATATTAACTCACAGTCCGGTCCACTTATTATATATTTCTAGATCTTTCAAGGGAGAGGAATAGCCTGAACTAAACACATAAATGAACATTCATCAAAAACAGAGAGAAGGAGTTACTGCGGAACTTCATATAAAAACAAAGGTTTTTATATTCCTGCTCGGCGGCTGCCGGGAATATTAGCCACATTTATTTACAAAGTCAATGAACTTTTTTTTAAATCAAATACAATTAAAATTTCCAGCGGCAGACCACGTACCCTTTAATCTCTTGTATTGACAAGAGAGAATGTCTGTCTCGTACTAGCCTAGATTTCAGCCGTCTATTCCCGAGACAGAGCTATAAAAGCGCAGAGAATGAGAGGAGAAAGAGAAAAAAAATTGGGTATCCTGTGAAACCCAACTCTTTTGTAAAAAGACTGGGGCGAGTTGTTTTGCAATCTTGCGCCATTTTGTGTGGCTTTGTTGATCGTCTTGATCGGTCATACAGCCTTGTGATTTAATACTTTAACGAAGCGTCTTTTGTAAGCATATCTTGTAATGGATTTTAAAATTGATATTCACAATCATATTTTACCCGAGAGGTGGCCAGATCTTAAGGAGGTAAGTACAAACTTTGTCGCAGATTTCGTGTTGAATTTTTTTTCAAGATGTTGCGTACTAGCGCGTGAACGAAACCTATCAAACGAACACTACAAACTATTAAGCTTATAAGCCCTGTTTTCTGGAAGGTGGAGGTAATTCTTGTATTACGTTCTACTTATGCTTTGAGAAACCTCAAATTGTCATAGGAAAGATTGAAGAACAGTTTCAGAATAGTTCAAAACTACAGCTCCGTTGTAGACAGATTTAAGCTTAGGTTATGTCATGACTCAGTGAAATTTTACGGTCAAATTCGAACTCAGTTTCTTGTTTAAGTAACCTAATTTCCGTCATTTTAAAAGTTCAAGTAATTTCCTTTACATTTAGACTGTTTGTACCCAGTTTGGAATATGGTTTGCTTCAAAACGGGACTCGAAATCCCGGCATTTTTTAATAGTTTGCAATTAATTAAATATTCATGTTATACACCGCCGCCCATGCCCGCCCCCAAGCTATCAAATGTGTGAGAAAATAAAGGAGTTTTTGTCAAATCAGAATTTTTTGTTGTGTATTTGTCTATTCAGTCTTCATAATAAACTATTATAATCGGCATGATGATTTTTTTTATTTCTAGCGATATGGATATGGCGGTTGGATTCAACTTCATCACCACTGTAATGTAAGTTGGTGCATGTAGTCTTGTACCTATTGTAATTACTGTAAATCTACGTAGTTTCTTCTCAGTTACTACTACTACGACGTCAACCACTTGAGGGGCACGATGTCGGACACACCACACATCCCACTCCAGCATGAATGTTATTAGTTCTGCGGTCGATGCAGCGCCAATAATGATGACAACGTGACAGACCCCCAATCGAATCAATACATACATGTACTGTATGCTTTAATAGACTGGTGTTGAGAACAAAGACCATTTTAATAAAATAAATTATTCATGTCATGCTGCTACATGTACATGTAACTCTCTTGTTGGTTTGAACCTCTGAAGTTGCATCAATATCAAGGCAGTCTCAAACTGTTATACCTAAATTCGTCAATCATGTGCTTCAGTCAAGTTGATGTTGTCTTGCTACATGTATGCAGGGCAAAGCAAAGATGATGAAAGATGGAAATCTTTTTCGTGTGATAGACGAGAACTGCTGGTCACCAGAGGCAAGAATCAGAGATATGGATGCAACAGGTACAACTTAGATAAATTTCAACCTTAGCAACCCGCAAGTACACATGTAACTTCATTAAACATAAATTAATTTTTATGCAAACTTTTTGAAATTCATAGGATACTGACCAACAATAATATTGAAGATGATTTTGTCAGTCAACAAAACTTGCTAGTCAGAGTGCTGCTAGCCTGCGTCGCAGACGGACTTGACCTCCGGTAATGTCCGTCTGCGAATTAGTGCACAAATCCTTGTTCTAGACCCCCAACGACATACCAGGATCTGAGTACTTGTCTGTGATTGGCCTTTACATAAAGCTATTGTTCAATTAGCTATGATTTGGTTGTGATTGGCTAAGGGAATTTCACGCGAGCTAGGACCGGAAGCTAGCGGAAAGCGAGCCTAAAAATAGTACAGTATTAAAAAATCACTGAAGATATAATGCAGCTTTCGAAGCGGTTAGAGAAAGCTCAGTTTGAATTAACGGAGCTACTCCCAGAACAACGAGAAGCGATCAAATCTTTCTTCCAGGGGAAAACGTGTTTATCAATTTATCCACAGGTTTTGGAAAGTCGTTGATCTTTCAGTGTCTCCCGATTGTCGCAGTCGCTGATATATGATCGAGTGTTATTGTTGTGATTTCACCTTTACGATCGCTGATGGAGGACCAAGTTTATATATTTCAACAATATGGGTATACTGGCGATTGCATGCTATCACGGACTTGGAAGACCCAGAAACTATTCAGCAGGTTTTAAATGGGAACTACCTTGTTCGGTTTGCCGAGTGTTTGTTGTCTAAACTAACGCGTTGTAAATATCTGTTTGCCCGACAGGAGACCAAACGTGACCTCTTAAAATTTGCTAGAGTGAACACAGTCGATGGCTCTATAGCTATTCTACTTCAAAATCCTCCTCATAATACAACATATCTTGCCCGTTAGAAACACTCTTGAAGGGCAAAGTAGGCCAGAAGACCGAATTCAATAGAGAACGGCAAATGTCACGAACTTCGAACAGGCCTGTCACCCTTTTTACCATAGCCAATCAGAATAAAGGGGATTTCGAAAGGCCCTTCCGGTATTTCGTTACGTCGTTGGGGGTCTAGAACAAGGATTTGTGCACTAATTCGCAGACGGACATTACCGGCGGTCAAGTCCGTCTGCGACGCAGGCTAGAGTGCTGCAGGCTTTGACGCCTTTATGTTAACTATTGTGCGTGAGTTTAATCAGTTTCCATATTGCTTGGTAGGTGTTACAGTGCAAGCTCTTTCAACCGTTCCAGTTATGTTTGGCTACTGGGTAAGTCAGTGCAAAGCTTTGCATAAACATGTATGTAAGAATGTCAGCTGTTGTGTTACTGTGAATCAAACCTCCACTTATGGAAACCTCACACAGACGGGTACCTCCCTTAAGTGCACACTTAGTCACAGGCCCTAGCTATATAGTGAGCTACATACATGTACAAACTGTCAGTACTGATATTTTTAAACTCCCATAATTAAGTGGTTACCTCTCCTAAGTGGACACTTTTTCTGGTCCCCAGGCTGTCCGCTTATGGGAGGATTGACTGAATAGGTTTTTATTTCCACTCTCTGTTAAGTAATTACTATTGTTATTTTGTAAGGCCAAGCCAGAAGACACTTTGGACTTATGCCGCATATTGAATGATGATCTCGCCAAGACTGTGAAGAAACATCCTAAAAGATTTGTTGGACTTGGTACCCTTCCAATGCAGGTACGAACAGTCTTACGCTCTCATTTGTTAATTAATGTACAAATTCTCTTTCCTGGTTGTGTTAACAACATCGATATAGAAATGTTGTGTGACACTCAGAGTTTGCTTAAAACAAAGGTTACATGATTGTAAGCAATGGAGCTTAGCTTATTATATGAAGTTGTACATTCAATTTGTATATATATGAAGCCATTTAATTTCTCTCAATGTTTTTGCACTTTATTTCCAGGCCCCAGAACTAGCAGTACAGGAACTAACAAGATGTGTGAAGGTGAGTAGATTGTGGAACTTATGTTTTTTCCCCTATAAAAGATAAGGATCAATCTCTATGGGAATTGGATGATAAAATGGCAAATTATCCCAGTGACTGAAGCATTATGATTCCTTCCAGATCTCATTCTACCTGGTGAAAATACATTTACCTGTACATTTATCTGAGTGTGGTTATTATTTTGGTTTACAGAATGGACAACTTGTGGAAAATACAATGTATAGTCTGTAAAATTAGTCTAGAATGATAGCATCATACATGTAGTAGATGTGAAGTGTGCACACGGCTACAACTCATCTGCACGCATTGCATACCTATGATGCTAGTACATATAAACGTACCCACACAGTCAATGTGTTTTAATTTTATTTTGAAGGAACTTGGTTTCCCAGGAGTTGAAGTTGGTTCCCATATCAATGAATGGAATCTTGATGCCCCAGAATTACAGCCAGTGTTTGCCGTAAGTTATTAAAAATTACTGCCAGTATGAGTAAGTTGTGATTTGAAATGGCTCTACAGAAGTAACTGGTTGGTACACATCCTTGATATTCTCTTTTGCTTGTTAGGCTGCTGAGGAACTGGACTGTGCGATTTTTGTTCATCCCTGGGACATGGAGTTAACAGGAAGAATGTCCAAGTATTGGCTGCCATGGCTTGTTGGTAAGCTTTGTACATGTATGCTACTAGCACTGTAAATATTTGCACGCTTAGCGGACCTATGTTTTTGTTTAACTCTCTTCTCTGTGTAGGAATGCCTGGTGAAACAGCACAAGCAGTCTGCTGCATGATATTTGGTGGGGTTCTAGAAAGATATCCTAAACTAAAAGTGTGTTTTGCTCACGGAGGTAAGCAAAACAAAACCTAAAGTTGTCTACTGTATCATCTGTTTATTGGTTGCATTCATTTATAAGAGCTTAGGGACTGGTCAAAAAGTATAGGAGGGGGTGGGCCGGAGCAGAGAGGGGGTGGGTCATCAGTTTTTGAGCCCTTAGTAAGGGGTGGGTCATTCAATTTTCAGCTACCCATGGGGGGTGGGTCATCCTATTTTATACGAGGAATAGGCACGCACTTAAAAAAACATAGTAAATATTGTTTTTAACAATCGAAGGCTTGATTCTGCTGAAACAGTTGGCCACACATGTATTTAAAAAAATTTAAAAAAATTTGTTAAAAAATAAAAAATATTAATTAATTTAAAAAAAAAATGAAATCCTCACCACAAGTTCATACGCAAATGTGGTTTCATTGGATTATTCAGCCAAAAATTTCATTTCATTAAATATAAGGGGTGGGTCATGTAATTTTCAACCTTCATTTAGGGGTGGGTCACTCAGTTTTGTGCCAAAAGGAAGGGGTGGGCCATGTGTTTTTTATCCACCACATTTCCAAATGCTCCAGCCCACCCCCCTATACTTTTTGACCAGTCCCTTATTACTTAAAATTGAGCTCTAAGCTTTCTTCCGATTTGAGGACTTCCTTTGTATAGGTAATCGCATGATTTCGAGTGCAATTTGGAATAAATGAGCACGAGTAAATTTTTCAAAGACTAACTAAATTGCACGAGCCCGTAGGGCGAGTGCAATTTGTGGTCTTTGAAAAATTTACGAGTGCTCATTTATTCCAAATTGCACGAGAAAAATCATGCGATTACTTGTTAATAATATACATACAACAATTTCTGTCACGCTTTGATAGTTTTCGTGACCACATTCTAATGTCAAGCTCCTTCAACTTTATTGGCTGAAAAATTGACATGTTAATTCATGCGTGAATTTTCATGCACTCTCTGCAAGAGCTGTATGAAAAGTTTTTACGAGTCCATCAAATCTTCAATCCTCTTCAAATTTAAAGCCTTAAATGAGGTTTTGTTGCCGCTCTACGTAGGCTTAACTGATTCTTGGTGGGTTTGATAAATTCCACGAACTGCATGCCGTTTTTATCTACGCCGAACAGCACGCCGAGCAGAAAACTCTTCAAACTTCACCGCTTTTTTGAGCGACCTTCAGCACACGATGCTCCAGCCAGAATTCCAAACTGATTGAGCTTAAAATCCGCAAAACGGCTTTTTTCAGCAGAGGAGGATATTCATGTACAACTCCGTCTTTCTGACAGAGTTTAGTTTCTTCACTGGACGTTGCACAGGTTAGATTTGCCTCTTAAAAGTTTATAAATGCATTTTCCACCTTTTATTAAATATTCAACGAGCTTTTCTTGCGGCAACTCCAGAAGTCTCAGTCTAAGCTTTTTCATTTGTAAAAAGCAGAACTATTGAACCATTCATCTTAAGTTACCGGTTCATAGGCTGTCTGTTTCGTCCTTCTTGTTTCGCTTTGGAGAACAATAAACTTGTATTTCCCGACGAATATTTTGTTTGCATGTCGTCCGCGCCGGTAATATTTTATAAGCTCATGTTTTCGTTTGTTCTTGCGGCTTTTGTGTTTATCCTACGGCTTCTACACTTTGTTGGTAATCAGATATTTCTGTACTTTGCATTATTTTCACATCTTTGCATTTATACGGTAATTCTGCTTATTTATACGTTTGAATCTTGTCACACTTGCGCGCCATTTTGTTTGGTCGAATCAAGCTACTGTATCTGTCAATCATTTTTAATTTCAACTTTCTGCACTAATTTCAACTTTTTGCACTAATTTCAACTTTCTGCACTCATTTGGGATAAATTGGCATGCTCTCAGCCAATCAGGATGCAGAAATTGTTGTATGTATATTATTAAGCCTGGAATAGGGATGAGATGGGATATTTAGTTTTCCCCATTTTCCCTAATGGATCATTTATAGTTCTAAGTGTAACTAGTGGGGGGGGGGGGGGGGTGTGTGGTCAGGGGGCTCTGAATGTCCTGCTTCCCATACCTTGTGCTCCAAGTTTCTGCTCCTTCTGTTTTGGTTCCTGCCTCTGTGCTTTTTCTAATTACAAAAATATTACTGACACAATGTTGCAAAAAAAATTCCTATTTCTCCCGATTCCCACCACCCTAGGAATCCATTTTCCCGCCCTCTCTTCCCCCACCTCCTGTAGACTTCCCGGCGTTCCCGCCCCCTTTACTTCCGGGTTTCTTCCCCCCGTCCTCCCCACTAACTACTGTTGCCTGGACAGAACAGTTGGTGTGGCGCCTGCTTGGGATTTTGTTCCTTGCCTTACCATGACTCAGGGGTTTGCTTGACAAGATCGAATCCTCAATAAATAGCATGACCTGTCTATTCTAAATTTACCTGCTTTCAAACATTAATTTTGCCTTGCTTCATTCTTCGCTACACAGGGGAGCATTTCCCTTCACTATTGGTCGTATTGAACATGGTTTCAATGTCAGACCCGATCTCTGTGCTGTTGAAAACCCAGTTAATCCTAGGTGAGTACACCAATACATTTCTTTAATATGTCACTTATGATAATTTGGTGATAAATCTCGAATCAATTCCTCCTTTATTTGTTGATATTGCAGAAAGTACATTGGCCAGATTTTTACAGACTGTCTTGTCCATGATGAGAAAGCTCTCAAATATCTGGTGGACACCATTGGAGAGGTAAGCGTATGGCATTTCTACTGTTCCAAATAGATGAGAGATTAGAGGTTAATCTCTGGTACGTACCTTCTTCTCGACCCCGTACCACACCCTAACATAGGATTAGTTTTGTGATTTTTGCTTAATTTTATAATTTGTTATAATTTACACATTTTTTCAGGAGAACGTTCTTTTAGGGAGCGACTACCCATTTCCTCTTGGAGAACCCACCCAGGAAAACTAATATCAGATGTGTACAAAGATAATGCAGAACTTAAGGTAAGAACACTACTGTACACAAGTCAGTCTTGTTTAGACCAGTTAGCTTACATTGTATCGGTCGGTCGGTCATAAACAAGAGAAAACACTATGTGGATAATCAACTTGAAGTTGATAAAGGTAAATTAACTGCCATAGCGAATTTCTAGAAGCCGATGTTTCGAGCATATTTAGCCCTTCGTCAGAGCAAAGAAATTCGCAACTTCAAGTTGATTATGTTTTACTTGCCCGCCGACACAGCACCACAGTACCACAGTTTCATTAGAAACTAATCACTTTGTCCATAAACAAGAGAGCCTGTCTCACAAGCTATATGGGGAATCCTTTGTTTTATTCCAGTCCTCTGACCTTTTATTAATATTTAGCGTCTGTTCTGTTGCAGGATAAACTGCTTGGAGGCAATGCACTGAGATTCCTTGGATTGGAGAGATCTCAGTTTGAAGACAAACCAGCAGCAGACAGTTAACACTGCTCAAGAGGACTCACCACGACTTTGTAAACTTTATCAAAGGGACTCACTAATATTTTTTCAATTTACAGCTTTACAAAAGCATTTTCTGTAATTACAGTCAAACCTCTACTAACAGCCACCTCTCTATAGTGGCCACCTCTCTATAGCGGCCACCTCTCCACAACGGCCAGGATTTTTCGTCCCAATCGTACGTCTATCCATACTTTTCACTCTTATCAAAACCTCCCTGCAACGGCCACCTCTCTACAACGGCCAGTTAATTCCGCCCCAGGGTGGCCATTGTAGAGAGGTGTTATAATTAGGCAGACAGGATTTAAAATGGCAGAAAACTAGTCAAGCTTCTCTTTGCATTAAGGCATTGTTTTTATACTACTGGCTTCTGATCAGTTAAGCCAGGTTTTCATATGCCTCCAAAATAACTCCAGTTTCGTCACTGGCACTGCCTGGGATACTGCCCCAATATTTGAGAACAATGCGTCAGAATACTGCCAGTATACCTTCGAACTTCACAGGTATGCCAGCAGTATAATTTAGCCTGCGTCGCAGACAAAGTCAACTGCTTACCGGTGGTTGAGTTTGTCTGCGAAGCAGGCTAAAACACTGTCTGCGATATAGCTGAAGCAATTGCTGGTGACGACATCGCAGGTCTGCCGTTGCAGACGAGAGCTGGCAGACGAGAATCAGATTTTACATGCATTATTTTTGTAAAGCAGGGAAAAAACTTGCACTCTTCTTAAATTGTAAACTGAAAGTTATTCTGTCTGGGATTAGTTTGTTGTTAATAGTACATGTATGCACTGTATAAATAAAAGGGTAAATATTATAATATTATTATTTAATTGTAAAGCTTTTTAACATTGACCATAATATATTATAATTCCGTGTAGAAGTAGAGGAAAGCATTTTGGTAGATGAGTGTTGTTTTCAAGTTCAAAATTAATGATTCAAAGTGTTTGACACCTTTATTACACAGCTTTTGATGGATTATGCTTCAGAAGTAATATTATTGTTAAGTTGCAATATTGCACAAAGTAATGGATTAATAAAACTGAGTTTGATACTTGAGCACAAATATATTTACTTTACTCCTAAAGCCAGCGACACACTGGGCGACTTTATATGCTCGTCACAGCGAATTTGATCACCAGCGAAAATTGCAGTCAGAGAATTTCGCATCCCTGGCGGCAACCACTGTTGCAATAGTGGGTACACATTGGTTTATTTTCGCCAATTGCCATGGCTCCACACATGCCTTGTTGGTGGTGGTGGTGGTGGGGGGGGGGGGGGGGTGAGCTAGGAGCCAGGGGCGGGAAACCGGGAGTGGTGGGAGAAGAGAGGGTGGGATTGAGATTCCCAAGGTGGCGGGAACCGGGAGACATAGGAAAATTCACTCATAGGCAGGAACGTCAACGGCTGGGAGTACAAGGAGCGGAAAGTTTAGAACCCCCCGTCCCCCAACCGAAAATTGATAAATAATGACAGTTTAGAGACTGGCTAGCCTGTGTGCAGACGTCTCCTATTTCCTTGCTGCAAGTCACTGTGAGAAATTAGTAGTGCAGCAGTGTTATTTGCAGTTATTTGCAGTGACTACAAATAATTAATTATAAGGCACAGAAAACAGCATATCAAATCAATGAACCAATAGTTTTATTATCTTGTTTACCCAGATAAACTGGCAATTCCCAACACATTTCACAGAACAGAATTAGCTTTCACTCCTTATTACTCACACCAAATTAAATCATTGGAACGCAATCTTGCTCAACATTAATCAGTCTTTGCTCAAAATTCCATTTTACCACTAGAGTCGACTCTCACGGCACACAAAAAATAACTGTGACAGTCTAGCCTTGATTTTTAACTTGTTTCAATTTTTATAAACGTCTGAACTTGACACAAAACTGCCTTTCTGAGAAGCTGTTTCTTTCAACTATTCCTCAAGGTGACCAGTTATAAGTAACTTGAAAGAAAACGGCTGAAACTTGTATCCTTGTCCATGATAGAATTTGTTCTGGAACTCGACCCTACAAGGCAATAAAAAAAGATAAAATGAAACAACATCCAATGAACATTCCATACATGAATGTGATGGTGTGTTTAACTTTGGAAATTGGAAATGACTCGAAGCTGGCCACGATTAAAATTTATGAAAGTTGTCTCTTAAATTACAGTGTAGCCTAGTTCTTTGGGGGAAAAAATCTGCTCTTTTGACTGTAACAATGTGAAATTTTAGTTGTATTCTACTGGGATAAACTGTTTTCGGTTGGTTTGGTTGATCAACTTTTTCAACTGGCAAAAAGTCTGTTGATAAGAAACGGTTGTTGTCCCAAATGGAACACATTCCCAACCATTTCCAGTTGAAATGGTTGGTCAACAGTAAACAATCCTTTCAACCTTACCAAATCAATAATTTATATATTGGAAAATGGTTGATCCCATGTTCGATACTAAGAGATGCTTTGTTGACGGACTATGCTCTGTGAAGAGCTAAGGGATTAAGTAACTTACTTGAAAAGGGTGAATGGAGGTGCCACAATAATATTATTATTGATGTTGGAAGAGCCACGGCTGGGTAATCCTGTTATATACGCTTACACATTGGGCATTCATAATAACTTTTGTTTATCAAAAATGGAAGGAACTTACCAATGGAGACGAAGGGCATGCAAGAAAGCTGATAGGCCCTCCATGATCAACAGGATAGCAACAGTCAGTACTGAAAATAAAGCAAAGTGTTCAGTGTCTGAACTAAAGCCAACCCTACAATAATATTACATGTCAAACCCTCCTGAGATCATAAGAGATCACTGAGTTATGGTTGTAGCCACAAACACTTGCACTACATTCAAAATCTCCCGTTATGAGACAACTCCCATAAGGGAACACTGAGTTATGGTACCAACTACACACAAAACTAGAGTGACAAGTGCTGGCACTGGTGATCTTTGGCTCATCTTTAGGATTGCAACAGACTACAAGTGCTAGCCCAAAGGCCTTTCTCATTGGCTATAACACCCACCTGCCCAGAATGCAAACAGAGCAAACGCGGCGACCACGCCAAGCCCACCCTCAAATGTGAGAGCCAAGTGGAGCACCATGTTCCACAACACTTCTGACAGCTCTGCAACAAGAACAAACCAATCAAAAAGATATAGAGTACTAAAGTTATGACGTCTTTGCAAAATATGAAATTTGATCAGCAATTCAGAGGAAGCATGCCAAAAAACGTCCACTTGCCAAAAATAAGCTCTCCATTGCAATAAGCGGCTGAGATGTGGGCACTTCAGGTTTTAATTTCTGCATACAAACCCTTCTAATTTTGCGTTGGTTCCTTGAGTTTAGAACCGTTGGCGCAAAATTAGAGGTTTGCATGGGACGGTACCAAACTTTGAACCTCTATCTTCTGTTCTATTCGTGCTAACAAGATGAAATTTTGTGGTTGATAATACAGCAGCAATCTTTATCTAATGATGATCATGGGACTTTGAGGTTTGATAAAAATAATTTGAAAATAATTTTTTTTGTGTGAATTCACACTTTATCACTCTATTGAGCATTGCAGCTCTATTTTCCAACAAAATCTTGATTAAAATTATGATAGAACAGTCATGTATTTTCAGTGTGCCTGGACTTCATAGTCAGTCAATTAGCAGCTACACTCACCTGCATGAGCCAGACTAAGTGCCCAGAGTCGCAAGTAAGAAGCCGTGTTTGAGATACAACCAAGGCAGTATTCAATGGTATGGATAGCCTGGTGTATGAATTCCTCTCCAAAATCAAACTAGAAAACATAAAGGGTAAACACAATAATTAATATATATATATATATATATATAATATATATATATATATATATATATATATATATATATATATATATATATATATATATATATATATATATATATATTAATTATTGTTATATATATATATATATATATATATATATATATATATATCAACGTTGCTACCTTGTTACTTTATTGACAGTTCGCTTTGAAGAAAAAAACATTTAGACAACACATGTCAAAACAGTCAGAAAACACAGGAAAATGTGAGAAGTTTATTTCAATTTTATGCCAGACACTCTTTCGTCTAACTTGCTCTTGCCATGTTCTTGAAATGACACCCATTGAATAGCTTCAATGACAATTATATCACCCTTTCAGTCCCGTTCAGCAACTAAATTCTCCTTACTGTATTTTATACATTTCACATAATCCACCTTAGGTGAATTGGGATGTAAGTCAAGACAAGATAATCAGGTCCTCAACTCTCATGACATACATTCTCTGTATTAAGATGATTTCCGCTGGACGTTCGAGCAAAAAGTGCAAAAAATTAAGTTACCAAAAAATACTCATAGCACGGTAACATTTTGAATACAGTTAAGAAGAAATTATCGATAAATTAGCGCCCAAGCTGACCCCACAAGAGAAGTCATTACATATTTTAATTAAAAAGACGCTTCATGTCAGTTCAAAACAAAATGGCGTGCGTTTTTATCATTTTTTACGAGGTTTGACATTCTCAAGAATGATTGAGAATTTAATTGCGGGGTCACTTGAAGAAGTGAATTAAAGTGATATGTTTCAAATAGTATTCAAAATGTTACCGTGCTATGAGTAGTTTTTTAGTAATTAATTTTTGCACTTATTGCTCAAACATTGAGTGGAATCCGTCTTAAGCGTTCAGGAGAACTGTACAGCAATGTTAACTGCCAACATCCTTACCTCTTCATGCACATCATCATGTGGGTCTACCTGTGCTTGGCCTTCATGATGCACCACTTCACCAGGGTCCTGTCCATTCTCTCCAATCTGCACTGATACCGGGGGAGGGCTGGGGTGCTTGATCTCAGCCTCTGAAAACCCTGAAATAGCGACAGTCGGTATTGCACTAAATCTACAAGGCTCTTTGACATTATGTAAATAGAATTAATTTAAAACTTTGATCACATTTATTTAACTTTGATCAACGAAACTTTAACAATAAAAAAAGTCCACAATAAGAGGCTTATTCAGATAGAGTTTTGCATCTGAGAATTGGGGGGCTTTTGGGGGAACTCAAATTCCAGGAAAGGAGGGGGGGGGGGGGGGGGGAGGGGGAGGGAGGGGTCTTATTTGTAGACATTTACAGTGTTACAGCAAGCCATAGAATGTTCAACTTACTTGAGCTTCAGTTGCCTTGTGTTGATGTCGGAGATAGAGTGGTTTCATTAGGAGCATCCACGGCACACACAACACTGCAATTACTACCAGTAATGGCTGTACAAACGACTGTAACAGACAGAGATACAAATAAGCCTGGTAGTTGCAACAGTTACTTTCTTCGATCAAATTATGTGCAAAATTAATTCAGATGTGGGTTTGATGCTATTATTTATACTCTCCTGGTATTTTGGGGTTCTTATATACACTACAGTACACCTATTAAAAGCATTGATAGCATAACCCAGTGATGGCCGACTATTAGCCGGCAAACTCGCATTCTGATTGGCCATGCAAGGACGGTCTAATTTTCGATAGACTGCCCTTGGAGTGCGCACAAGTAAAATTGCCAAAACCACAAACCAAAACTAGAAATAAACCACTTTCACTGAACGTTTTTGTAGAATAGATCGGTCTCTGGGTTACATGTATGCTAAAACAATTAGACGGCTCACTCTCAGTTTCTATCGACTTTGATAGTTGGGTCGGGGCTTTGCCCCTCACCACCTATCAGCCAATAGAAACATCGAGCTTGCCGTATATTGTTAATTATAGTGGGGACATTGTTATAAAGGGGGTTCGTTATACCGGGGTTCAACTGTACCCACCTGTCCAGCAAATAGCAAGTCAGCGCCCTCAATCTTTGATCCAAATTGAAGAAACATGTTGATGAGTGCCAACAGCAAACTTGCTTGCTATAACAAAAATAAACACAATTATTTTTTCCGAGTAGCTTGTGTCACTGACAGAATAATATCTCTCTCATATTTTCTACCAAGCTTAAAATATACCATCATTTCTTTCCACAAATTCTCATTCATCGACAAATCTAGTCCTAGCTGTATGCGGGATGTTTGTCACACTTGAACCTAGTTATATGGCCTTAGCTCCCACGAGTCTCCTGTAGCTCAGTGGTAGAGCGTCCGACCGGTGTGCGAAAGGTCATAGGTTCGACTCCTGTTGGGGGAACTCGGAATTTTTTCCGAGTAGCTTGTGTCACTGAGAGAATAATATCTCTCTCTCAATTAAAGCCACAATTTAAATGCTCAATGCGAGTGTCATATCAATGTTTAACATGATAACGAGCACCTCAAAAAACTATTATTCACACAGGGAACTATCATCATTTCAGTGTTTCTAAAAATGTGCTGAATTTGTATGCTGACGACATCCAACTGCCCTACAGTATGTACTGCCTGTATAAGCGAAGTTGAAGATACATTTTGTATCCTACATGTACATGTACATGAACGGTAAGCCTAAACATGAAGAATATTGATTAAACTCGGAAGTGGTTCTGTAAAAACTGAAGGCAAACCCTAACAAATTTTTGTTTGGCCCTAAATTCCATACTTCAGCAAACTTTGGGTTCAAACTTTGGGCTCACTGATTCAGCAAGAAGGGAAGATAAGTCAGGAATGATCGCTGATGATCTTAGAAATATGGGATGCATCGGCAAAATTGAAATACTTTCTATTACTTTAGCACATCAGTGATTAATACATCAACACTTAAATAAAGTGATTTATATTTTTCTGATTTATCCCAGACTATTCCAGATCATCGGGGACGTCTGCTGTGAGTTCAAAGTCAAAAAAAAAAAAATGGGATCGGCAGCGCTGTCATTAAGCTTTGAAGCAGCCGGCTACATACACAAGGAAAGTGGCTGGTCAAATACTCCAGATAGTCTGCTGTCAGTGGCTGTTGTTTCAAACTTTGAGTGGCTGGCCATCTTCACTGCAGTTGCCGGTCATAATAGCCGGTTGCTGGCTACTAATGACAGCCCTGGATCTTCGGAAAACAATATAATCCCCAGTTGTCTGGGATTTCTCTGACATATGAAAATACGGCTTTTAATGCTTACATTTGGTGAATTGCAATTGATAAAGATCCATTTGAAGAAGATCAAAATAACCAGGTAGCCAAAGATGCAGAACAAAAATAGAACCTGAAAGGAAGCAACACATCACTGAACATTAATAAAAGTAACAAAAAAACACTACAGTGCAAATGAAATTAATTTATATATGTTGTGGTTTAAATTTATTTTTGGTTTAAAATTTTTCAAACCAGTTTGATTTTTATTTTCCTTTGTTTCAGATTATGGTAATGTATATTAGACAAAGGAAAATAAAAATCAAACTGGTTTGAAAAAATTTAAACCAAAAAAAATTTGAACCACAACATAAATTATACAATAACCAGTATTGTGATCAGTATTAGACATATTCTAACTGATCGGTTTGTGATAATTATTAAAAATAGGTCCGCGACGCGTACTCAAATGGCTACTGCGGTTTTTACGCGGAGAATGCGCATAGAGAAAAATATTAAGCTGAGTTAACGAAATGGATTGGGACCCTGCGATGTCACTCAGTATTAGGTGGATTCTCGGAAATATCATGCATCTTACATGTACGTTTTAATAACGACTTGTCTATGTTGTTCACGCTAACGCAATGGAAGATTTACGATATGCTTCAATTCGAAGGGAAGATGGACTTATTTACAAGGCCCACTACGATGCTTTGCTGTTTCAAAAACGTTTTTAGATCTTGTTGGATTGTAATCATCTCGCTCCAGATCCATACAAATTTATTTCATTATCTCACGTGTGCTGTGTTAGGTGTTAATTATCTTATGAAGCATTCTTGTTCTGTCATGATGACTCGGGTATCAATTATAAAGCCTGCACTTGGGGTTAAGTAGTTTTCGTTCATCAAAAATAAATTTACTTAGTTATTAGTTAGTTTCTTGTGATGAGAGAAATGATATCACAATCCACTGTATAATTATATTACAGTATGTGTTTATTTTATTGAAAAAATTTAATTTGTAGCTCAAAGCAAATATTTGCGCGAAGTAAAGCCTGTGTCGGGGAAATTTAAATACATTTTCTCCGGCATCAAACATTATTTATATTGAGTATTTATTAGAGTATTGCGCAGCCTCAGGGTTTGTTTTCATTTTTGTTTTGATTTTGTTGATTTACTTGTTACACTTCGTCGAGGTTCTTCTATCTGGCGTTAATAATGATGAATTTTTATTTTGGATAGAATTTACATTCCTTCGTTTGAGACTGAAAATATTGTAGGGCCGACATTGCGCAGTACGGACTGTAAATGCATACAGATAATTCGTTAATAGGAACCAAAAGACAAATAACCAAGGCAAACCCGTTCTCTTCCGATCCTCCTCTCTCTGGCTCTCTGGCAAGCGGGAAGTTTACGTAAGAACCTGGGAATGGGTTTGCGTGCTTCTTCTATGGCAGCCGATGACGTCATGAAATTTCATGGCAATTCAAATGGGACTGACGCAGGTAGACTTGAAACGCAATGTTTGCTGCCGCTGTAAGTGAGCCTGAAGCGAACGAACAAGGCAGCAGACCTAATCGGCAAAAAATTACAATATAGGGCCTTGAAACCAAATTTTCTAAGACCGCATGGAATTGTGGTTATGCGCGAATGGAACAAAGTAAGATGCGCAGTTCCATGTGCTCTCTCTTTCTCGACAGCTAGGCTCAGACCGCATGGAATTGTGGCTATGCGCGAATGGAACAAAGTAAGATGCGCAGTTCCACGTGCTCTCTCTTTCTCGACCGGCTAGGCTCAGAGGTGAGTTATTTCGTTGCTCCGGTTTTTGCTGCTACGCGCTACCCGTCTAAGACATTTAAGTCAAAATCATACCCTGCGTATATATTCCCCGTTTAAGACCAAAAAAATCGTAAAATATATAACCCGTTCAAGACAAAAAGAAGACAGAAAAAAATAATAATTATTGGGGAGTCTCACCCCCGTGGGGAAAGGTTTCAAAAGAAGAGCACTGACACAGAAACCTGGAGGCGGTGAAACGTGAGAGTTCGCGATAATAATCAATAATCGACAACTGAAAGTTCGACGAGGTCGAACACAGGCTGCTCTATTAAACGAAAGCTGCACACTTCGCCAGTGGCTGTTGGAGTTAACGTAGCAGATAATTATTCTTTTGCATTGGAGCCAGTGCAAAAAGGTCGTCCTGGAGTACGAGTCAGTAGCGGCAACAGCGACACTCGTTGTCAAGGTGTTGACGTGAATGCAATTAAGCCACTAATTTAATGCGATCAAAAGATATACGGTCGAGTATTTTTGGCTCCAAACAACTCAATGAGTCATGCG
This sequence comes from Desmophyllum pertusum, assembly GCA_029204205.1. Lineage (NCBI taxonomy): Eukaryota > Metazoa > Cnidaria > Anthozoa > Scleractinia > Caryophylliidae > Desmophyllum > Desmophyllum pertusum. The sequence continues at coordinate 1,170,723 of MU825890.1, read as the reverse complement.
ATCAAAATATATTCTTTCGTGTTTTTTTCTCTCGGCAACGTAAAAATCGTCAATATAAGATTAAACATCAACGAGAAGGCCTTGCTTGTTGAGAATGTAAGCAACGGCTTTTGTTGTTCGTTAACTCGTTGGGTGCTCCATAAGGAGTTGCAGATGTTTTATGAAGAGCTTGTTTACATGGGGCTGATTGCTCTTTGTAAAACTCTAAGAAACAGATTTCTAAGGAGTATCATTAAAGTGAGCGTATACCTTCACTTAACTGATAACGACATTTTTGAGACTTAGGTTACACAATTAACATATAGAAATAAACCAGCGTAATGTGTAAACCAGCGTCATGTGCTGTGCACTCAGTGAATGAAGAAGCTTCCGAAGTGAATGAAGAAGCTTCCGAAGGAGTAATATTGAATCTGCTCGCTGATCTTGCTGTTTGGTAAGTTTTGTTGCGTTCAGTGGTTATAGTTCATCCGAAGAAATAAATTATATTTCCATTCAAACTTCTACTTATGCGCATACTGTTACATTTTCCTTTCCCCGGCAGCATTTTCTACCTATCAGGTATACTAGTTATTTGTATATTAACAAGTTGTAACGCGAAATAAACAACTTGAATTTCGTGAATTACAAACAAACTACAGGTGGTAGCTGGCTTAAGCTAGAGACATGTAAATATAATGTATGAACATGGAACGAGCACACACTTTGCATTTGAATTTATCACGCTAACCCCGGCACTACATGTTTGCCACGTGCATTGACTAGATTGATTACCTGTGCGATGTAGCAACTTTGCTGGCTTTTTTCTTTTTTTCTTTGGTGTATTGTATTTGATAACCCCGGCTAACGCCAAACATCTCTTGCTTTGAAGTTCTGTTCTACTTCACGGCCACCCTAAACTACGTTGCCTTTCGTGACTATAAGGTCACAGTTCTAAAAACTATTTTCGTTTATCTCAGTTCTTTCTTATCAATATGAAGACAAGCACGTCTTTGTTTCTTTTGGAAAGAAACCGCAATTAAGGCTGTTATTATCTTATATCAACATGTCCGTACATGTTTTAGCTTTTTGAACATACGATAAACAACTCAACTCATTAGCGATTAGCTAGTGGCCTAATAAGCCTAATTTGTTCGAGTCTGGGTAATTGTCGAGAGTCGAGAGTCGAGAGTAACATGTCGAGAGTCGAGACTGACATGTCGAGAGTCGAGACTGAAATGTCGAGAGTCGATAAATAGTCAATAACTCTATCAATCGATAATTAATCAACTGATACATTAATGATGGTATTTCTCATTAAAGAAAAGATGCAACCAATGATGAAATGTATTACGGATATAGTCGAAATATCTTCGGACTTCCTCTGGAATTTTCGTAAGTCTTCGTCAATCTTCGGAAATCGATCGGAAACAATCGGAAAATATTCGCGAATCCTCGTAAATGTTCGGAAATTCTGCTGTTCTTTGTAAAAATTCTCAATCATTTTTGAAAATCCTCGTAGCCAAGTCTGAGTTGTTTTAGGGTGGCTTTTGTATACTAAACAAGACAATGCACGGGTACACGCAAACTTCAAATAACTCATTTCACGGCACTAGCTTTAAAAATGAAAAATAGACAGAATCTTTCAGTAAAATAAACTATGGTTTCAAAGGCCGATAGTAGCTGCTATCTAAAATAATTCCGCTAATCGGTTGTCATAATTTTGTAGAGCTTCACTGTGTTAATTACAAGCTCCTAACGCCAAATAGTTGTACCTTTTTTGTCATCATACCTATTGTTGTTGCTATAACCTATTTTAAAACTGAAATTTCTTCCAAGCAAAGCCGGGTAGCGTGCGAAAGGGAAAGTGACTGGGTACTCTTATCGTAACAATGTCCGGAAACACACGCACTACACAGTCACGCTAATCTCCATTTGCGGCATTTACGCTTATTTTATTTTATTTGAGCAAAGCGCAGCCTGGAGATCGCCTGGGACTTTAATTTATTGATTAATTATCGATTGATAGAGTTATTGACGATTTATCGACTCTCGACATGTCAGTCTCGACTCTCGACATGTTACTCTCGACTCTCGACATGTTACTCTCGACTCTCGACTCTCGACAATTACCCAGACTCAATTTGTTCGAGTATAATGGAACGGCCAAATCGGTATCTATCATTGACATGACAAAGACTTGACAATCGCGGGCGGAAATTGATCTCATAATTAAGTGACATGCTGTTTTCTTTAACGAAAAGCAGAATTCTACAAATCAATGAAATCAGTAAGTTGTGGTCGGGGGGGGAGGGGGGTACTCCCTTATATAAGCTATATAGGTATGCGCGGCCCCAAATGGTACGATTTTGAGCCGTTTTTGTCTGAAATAGGATATAGATTTTGACCATTTTGGTCTAAAATAGGGTATGTTTTGTGCCCTTTGGCCTGGAATTGGTTTGGCTTTTAGACGAAACTATTTTTCCCATTAACATCGGGAAATTTGAAGCCCTTTTCATGCCACAAATGTTTGCGCAAATGGAACCCATTCCTGGGTAGCTGAAGTCATGTATTAGACCTGTGTACTAATTTGATAGGTTTGAAATAGGGTATGGAAAATCACATATTTTGGTCTGAAATAGGTTAACGGTTTCAAGAAGCAGGCCGCACACCCCTACCAAAAATTCAGGGCGTACTCCCCCTCCGGGGAGGTTGTGGTATGTTCAGAGTTATCTTTCCTCGACACAGCAAATGAGTCTGTTGATTTTAACCTAAGTCCAAGTTCTTCCAAGATCTACAATTTATAGCAAACTCTGATGAAGCCTTCCTCTAGTCCAATCTCGTGAACAGGAAATTGTGCTGGACAGACATCAAACTGTTCGAATACAAAACTACAACAATACGGCCCGGGTGCCAGAGGGGTTTTTCCCTTGAAGAGGAGCGCTGAGGCCACGAACGAAAATAGTTTTCTTTTTACTCCGCGGGTTTTGTCGTCGCGGCTTGCCGTTCACAGTTTGCGCAGAGTAAAAAAAAACCTCTCACCCAGGGTACTATAAAAAATACTTATATTACAGTACATTCTACACAGGACGATTCACATCAACATAAAAAAAATATTATCGGGCACTAAGCAATACCCTGCTCTCTTAAACTACAATAGCTCGCCGACTTCGCGAACCTTCTCGCGGACAACAAACTCTGTTCACTTTACTATCGTGTCATTTCACCAGTATAAACAAAACTTGAAACATACCCTTCTTTGAATACAATTACAATCACCACTGTTTTCTTTACAAAACAACGGAAATAGTGCTCATTAATGGGATGATCTTATCTTTCGTCTACATTCTTAATGGTTCTCGAAATTTCTCACAAACCACTGAAGCAGACAAGTTCGTTTACAATTTTAGAAGATAATCATTCCTCGTCTTGAAATTAAAAGCCTATATTTTTTGTCACGATGTCCAACGCGAAAGTCTCGTGGCCCATCAGCAAAAAACATGTAATATTTTTGTTTATACAGCACCATTCGCGCTGACATAGCAAAATTCTCAAATCAGTCCTCATACTAATAACTTGCACCATCAACCTTTCGTTAACGATTTTCAAATATTTAAAAAGTCAAAAACTGACACAGCACCACTGATTCCAAAAATATTTGGTCACTATTAAAGCAATACTTTCCTCTCGTAAACTAGTGGCCCGCCATCTTCTTGTCGCGACTTCACCCCTCGCATGTGAGACTTAATGAGTCTGTCGTAGCCTAGCCATGCCAGACAAGCTTAACGAATATCAGGTCACACGACAACCTTTTACGTAGCTGTAAAATGTCATTTATCTTTTTAATCAATTGCTCGTACGTTTTGAAAAAACTAATTGTACATGTGATTGATACTGTTTCATCCGCCTTCAACAGTGAATGATTTTCAAAAGGTAATTACAGGGTCATTCAGCAATACTCTGCTCCAGTAAACAAGCTCGCCGCCTTAGATTATCGCGGCTTTTCCCCTCAGCGTGAAAAATGGACCAGCGCCTTCGCGACAAAAGCTTCAAGACTGTGGCTCAAACGCGATCCTGCTCGTAGTTGTCCTACACCTCCCATCAACAAAGCTTCAACAATGTGACTCAATCAAACGCGACCCTGTTCGTGCAGTTGTCAAAGAAATACACCTACGCAAAATAAAAACATTTAAAAAACAAACGTTGTCTTTCATATTTATTTTGCAACGCAATTTCTCTCCATGTAGCTCACTAAATATGCCAATCTTCTTTTTGAGCATGCACTTGACACCACTGTCAATGAAGCGCGAAACAATCGAACAATGCCATATCATGTTCAGTTATTCAAAAGAATTGTTACAAAAAAGTCTTACGAAGGAATGTTAAGAATGCTTCGACGACGACAATAATGGGCACTTGCGCAAGCGCAGTACCCATTAATAATTAATAATATTTTTGCTAAATTAATGGTGGCTTTTGACCACCTTATCAGAATGGAGAAAGTTTGTTGGTGCTCGCGCTACACGCCCATGCACTGGCATGGGGTTATGTCTTTAATTTGAAGTAAAGAAACGTAAGCGCGAGGGAACGCTTTTCTCTCATTTACGGCGTCGCTGTCCAAAGTGGAGTGCCTCAACTCCAGGACAAGCTTTTTTATATCCATCCAAGAGACACCCAGATCCTCGAGCGCTGTGTGACCAACTACAATAAAAAGCTAGACAAACAAGGGATTTAGGTTTCCTTTTATGACTAACCTGAGGTATAAACTCTGCAATAATATTCAGAGGCTTCTTGAAGTGCCTGAAAAAAATATTATTGATCATTCTTAAATCACCTTTCAAACAAAATTGAAATTGAAACAAAAAAATCACTGATTAAAGCATAATTTACATTTTAGTTCTGACATGGAGTATGGTGTTTTTATTGACCAAGTTGGGGAGAAAAGGAGGAACCAAAACTGGCTGGAGAAGAGGGAGTACCGAAAGAAGCAGTCATCATCACCACTACCATCTGCTTTCATCTGCGGCAATTGCTACTCAAGGATAGACCTCCACCTCCAGACATTGTTCAAAATAATTAAACAACAGCGCATAACCATTGTCTCTCAAGACAGATGGCTGCCTTACTAGTATAGGTGATTAATATGTACCTGTGATTAAAGAAACTCAGGCAAACACCAAACATCATGTGCGTCACACCAAACACAACAGACAGCTTCATTTTAAATGAATTGGTGAATGTGAGTTTGTTCACAGCCACTTGCCAGATCTGGAAAATAAAACAGCGTGTTAAGAATTTTCCTTTGTAGTCATTCAAGCATAATCCTTAAATCACCAAACAAGTACAGGAGTGTAACGCGAGCACTTACTGGATCGATACCAAAGAAGTAAGGTACCCCTCGGTATGTCTGCTTTGGGTCGACCATGATTTCTTTTGTTTCATCATAGGAATCCAGTGCCTTTTTACTGAATAAAAATAATATCAACAGTCAGTCAAATAGTATCCTTCGCAGCCGTTATTTGGGTCATCACGCAACGCTTCTCCCACTATACAATGTACTAATGGCTGCTTAAACCCGAGCCACGTTCCTTTCCTTTTGTTTGGACCGCAGCAACTTTGACACCTATCAGCAACTCATTCCTGGTTATGGTGGCAAAACTGTGATTGGCTTAACCGTGGAAAAGAATGCAGTTCGGATTTAAGCAGCCGTTAGTGTGGAAAAGCGTTGTGTGACGACCCAAATAATGGCTGAGAGGGACACTACCAGTCAAAAAGCAACAACATAGAGTTCAAAAGTATGAAAGCAAGAACATGCAACTATGTAACAATAATAATATTATTGACATGTGTCATAAATACAATACATACGTGATCGAACCCCAATCAACATTAAGGTCCCATGCGGTACCAAAGATGTTGAACGACTTTGAAAAGCAGTCATTGTATATGAAGCCAGTGTAGATTGCAAACAATCCCATCAACATAATTATATAGCGGCCATCAAACATGGTCTCAAACATCTAAGATGGAAAACAACAACAATGTTAGCTTAAAGAGAAATAACCTGCGATCAGGCCAATTTTTCGCGCGCTCCTTACATTCTCTTTATGGGTCTCGCGCTAAAAATGGGCCTGACACAATTCTTCTAAAGATTGTCTGCCAATTACAAATCACGTCCAGATTTTGGACGTGATTTTAATGAATCTGATTGGCTGATTCAACAATAGACTTCGCCGGAAGTAAAAGCAACGCGCGTTGCGTGGAGAGTCAAGCGAAATCCGCCATGTTGGAAAGAGTGTTGGAAAGAGCAGAAACTCTTCGTATTTTTGACTTTGGGAGAATGGTCTGGAAGCCGCTATTTGGGACAAAGGACAGAAAACAGTATATATTTTATTCAAGTGAGTTTATTTTGTATTTGCGTTATAATAAAATTACCACAATAATTATAAACATGACTCGATCGCGATCGTTCAACTGCATGGAAGCAGTCTTCTACTTATATTAGCTTAAAACTGTTGATTGTACGCATAACAGAACGCCTTTGAACTTCGATCCTCAATTGCAAGTTGTCATTCGCACAAAGTTAGTACAATTTAAAGCGACGGCATACATGAACCTCATAAATGTTGTAAGCTTATTAAACGTATTTTAATAACATGACAATTTAGCAAACCGTGGTTGCCTGACTTTTCACTGACTATAATAAACATCACTGATCAGATGAAAAGTAGCCAATGTCAGTAATATAAAATTTAAAATAAGCTTTAAATTCGCATGCCGTCACGCTATAGTCGATGATAAAAAAATATTAAGCTTATAACAAGTTTACCTGGTCGACTTTATAAATGATCGATCGAACACATTTAAGCTTAAATAATTCCTTCGCTTACCGTGTTGTTTACTCGCAGAATATCTAATAGTCCTTCCTTATTCGAATGGTGAAATCTCCCATGTAGATATGAATACTGGGAAGATTTGATTTCAAACGTTTTCTCTTCGAAAAACACCCCAATTTGCTTACACAACGACGAAACATTCACGACAAAAATGGCGTCCAAAGCTGTTTCGTTCCACGCGTGGAAATCTGACATTCTCGCGAGTATCGCGTATCGGAAGTAATTTTGATTGGCTATTTAGAAGTCATGTCAATCAATGTCAATCCATCACGAAAAGGGGGCGGAAGGCATTTCGTTAAGGAATTGTGTCAGGCGTTAATTTTTCAGCGCGACCACGTAAAGACGAAGAGTAAAAGAGAGCGCGGAAAAATTCGCCTGATACTCAGGTTAAAAGAGAAATGTCTTACTTATTTATATATTGTACCTTAAAATGTAATTTACCGTAAATCCTCGAATAAGCGCCTCCCCTTGAATAAGAGCCCCCTTCGAATAAGTGCTCCTATAGAATCATAATATAAACCCACCCCTCTCCTTAAATGCAGTCAAAAAGAATGTATGAGGTAAGAGAAGGCAGAATTACTACAGATTTCTTGCCAAAATAATTTTTTTAAAAATACAACTTATAATTTATTATAATTATTATGGAATTGTCAAGAGAAAACCTAAAATTTATGGTACAGTATAACAAATTTAACTACATGACTTTTGTAAAGAATTGCGAAGAAGCAATAGAAAGATTGGCAAAATTTCACTTTCGTCCTAAAGGAATGTTCTCAGCAGCACCTTTGAAAACAGGAAAACAGACTATCACGATCCAAGTCATGCTTGACTACAGCCTTTATGTTGAGCATAATACCGTGGAAATGGATACCCCCCCCCCCTACCCCTGGGCCCTAGAAGGCCATAATTTATTGCTTGAGAAAGCATTGGAAACAAACCTACAGTGCTAACAAGAGCTGTAACTAAACAACTGAATATATTTTTACAGATTTTGTCAACAAAATGATAACATTCGCTATGTACACTAAAAAACACTATTGTTAATAAATCAATGTTCTACAGCAAAATTGCATTATGCTGCAAAATGGCACTATAACATTGACATAGTGCTTGATGTTCCAACTAATGCATTATCGTATGCTCCAAATTATGCCAGACAAATGTTTCAACCTCAAGCGTGTTTCAAATGAATTTTTTACACCAAATTGTCAATCTCATTCCCAGAGTCCTCGTTACCCTTGTCCAGCGGTGGAGCGGCCAACAAGGACCTCTGGGGGGAAGCGATCCACCTGACTTGTGCAGTAAGACCGGAAGTCCAAGAATCTTGGCGTCCGTTAGTTGAAACATGGGGTCGAACACATGCGCAGTAGAACTGGAAGTCCAAGAATCTTGTCATGGTGGATCGCTTCCCCCCAGAGGTCCTTGTTGGCCACTCCACCGCTGGACAACAAGGTCCTTGTTGGCCACTCCACCGCTGGACAACGAGGACTCTGGGAACGAGATTGCCAAATTGTGCGATGCTATCTTTGATAAAAAATTTTATTATTCATGTCTACCTCTCCTCCTTCTTTGTATAAAGCCAGTTTCTTCTCATTCATCACCAACCACAGAGCAAAAAGGAACATGATCAAACCATGTCCACAGTCTCCAAACATGACCGCAAACAGGAACGGAAATGTGATGATGGTAAACAACGCTGGTGGAATACAACAGAATAATGTCAAGTCAATTTTGAACATGACGTACCTTAAATAAAGAACAAGTTCTTTTGACCCAGAAAAATTCTGACAGGGTGGGGTTTGTAAAACAGCGAGATGAGAAAAACAACAATAACAATAAAATACCAACAGTACACTAGTATATACATGCAGTACTTGTACCACTTGAAAATTTCAATATGGGGTGGGGTGGGGTGGGGTAGGGTAGGGTAGGGTAGGGTGGGGTGGGGTAGGGTGGGGTGGGGTAGGGTAGGGTGGGTGGGGTAGGGTAGGGTGGGGTAGGTGGGGGTGGGGTAGGGTACAGTGGGAGCAGAGCAGAGCAGAGCAGAGCAGAGCAGAGCAGAGCAGAGCAGAGCAGAGCAGAGCAGAGCAGAGCAGAGCAGAGCAGAGCAGAGCAGAGCAGAGCAGAGCAGAGCAGAGCAGAGCAGAGCAGAGCAGAGCAGAGCAGAGCAGAGCAGAGCAGAGCAGAGCAGAGCAGAGCAGAGCAGAGCAGAGCAGAGCAGAGCAGAGCAGAGCAGAGCAGAGCAGAGCAGAGCAGAGCAGAGCAGAGCAGAGCAGAGCAGAGCAGAGCAGAGCAGAGCAGAGCAGAGCAGAGCAGAGCAGAGCAGAGCAGAGTAAATAAGTAGAAAAGAGACAGGACTGCAAGATGACCTTGAAGTGAAAATTGATATCTAAATAGTTTCAGGAAGCACTGTATTTATTAATATCAATATTTATTGATAATCCATTTCAAGAAGAAAAACAACCCAGTTATTTTTCCATTGTTACCTGGATTAACCTCCTGGTAGTTAGCTACTCCATAGGCATCTACAATGGCTTGAAACCCCTGCGTAAACTTGTTAGTCCTGTTAAAAGTTGGCGGCTCTTGACGACTGGCCATGCGATTCAGAATAGATGGTATAGCAGCCCCACTGCTCTCTGTGCCACGCCGCAGGGCTTGCTGAATCTTGTCCAAGTCACTAACCGGGCACCAGCACTCGGCAATGAGACACTTCTGAGTCACATCCAGGTTGAACATGTTCATGGTGTGATAGATGGCCTTGATCTTCTTGACCTATCAATGAAAATGAAAAATCACAATAATACAAATTAATAACAGTGTTTGTGTGTAGCAGGCACCGTCACTGAGTTCAATTTAGGAGAAGCATCCACTTGGAGAAGACAGCCACAACCTCATCCCCAGGGCCATCTCCGCTTTCAAGATGGCGGTGGGCGCAAAGAAGACCCTGGGGAACAGCATGTCACGTGACCACAAAATTAGCCAATCGCGAGTCCACCGCCATTTTGAAACAATCAAAATCTTCAATATTTTTGGAGACACGTGACCTGCTCTTCTTCGCACCTATCCACCATCTTGAAAGCGGAGATGGCCCTGGGCCGAGGTTGAGACAGCCACTTAAGTAGAAAAAGTTTATTTCTAGTGGTGTCCAGGAAGAAGATGTGTCTTGTTCGGAACAGTGTTTGGGAAAGGTGTCTTATTAGGGGAAGCAATCTTTTAGCCAGAAGCGCATCCAAGTGTCCTGTGGATGCCCATTCCTGGACGAAAATGATGAAAAATGCACCAACGCTTTAAGAAAATAATGTATGGGGGGGGAAATGCCTCCAGCTGTATGCCCACTTTTCAAATTCTGGCTAAAAGCTTGAGGGGAATTGTCCAGTTTCGGCAAGAGTACTCAAGACAAGTGTCCACCTAGGGGCCGGAATGTGTCCCATGTAGGGAGGTGTCTGGACACTATGAATGGTGCCTTCTATAAGAGTCTTCTGAAAAGGGAGATTGCTGCTTCGAGAAGCCATATATTGTCCATCGATTTCTTGATCTTCACCAATCCCAATTTTTTCCCCTGTCAACTCTTTGTTTTGTTTATAAGGGACTAGTGATCAACAATATCATGTTACATGTACCTTAATGAACCACTGGTTAATGTTCTTCGCTACAGTCACCAGCAGGCGATGACGATGGTCACGTGTTTCATTCAATACCTAAAAAATGTTGGGAGGAAACAAAGTGAAATATTATATCAACTCAATTAATTTCAGTATGAAATCAGTAGTGCTTTAGTTCAAATAATATTAGAGGCAAAACAAGGAACTCACTGTTTGAAGATCTTCAATCCTTGTGTTTACTCCAATGGCCATTTCCCGCCTTTCTGCCGCAGTATCAGGACAGGGGTAGAGTGTAGCTCGAAACCTGAAAAGAAACAAACAGCAATAATTTTTTTATTTCTAACTTCTTTTTAACAAATACAAGTAGGCAGGTTGGTCAAGTATGTGATATTAAGACAGTCATGATCAATATTACAGATGACACCAAGTCCAGGAATTGAACATGAGACATTTTGTCCAGGAATAAAACCTGCAACACACTTTTGGGAGCTGACTGTTATGTGATTGTATTGTAAGACCTCGAGAATGACCCGGAGGAGGACAGTGAAAGTAGAGAAAAGACAGGTGCGATGGTGTGACTGGAGCACAGAAGGGCACGATCAGGGACAGGGTGGCATGGAAACAGAATATTGCAGCCTTGTGCACCTACTAGTACTGGTGATGACGACCATGATGATGACGACGACAGTGATGATGACAGCGGCAATAATGAGAATGACGATAATGATGACGTATGGTAAGCCGTGCAAGGAATTTTGATGCCAACATGAACAATCAAAATAAAGAGTACATTGTATCTTGTGGATACTTGGAAGACAGTAAATTATTTTTAACAAAATAATAAATCCTCCTCACCCCTCACAAATCTTCTTCACCCTGCTCTTGAGCTGATCTCCTTGAAAGAAGATAATGAAGACGCACTTATAGACCTGGTCACCGGTGCTTGGGTCTTCAAGCGGAGTCTCAATTTCAGCCTGTTTGAAGAAAACATTACCACGGCAGGCACGCCACAGAAGTCGCTCAAATGAAGGCACTCGTTCACGAGCTATTACTCCAGTCACAAATCTATGTGATAATTAGAAAAGAAAAATAATGATTACAGACACAACAATGTAAGAGTGCAACAGTACAAAAGTCACAAAGAAAATGAAATCTTCTTTCCCTTGATTAGGACATTTTTTGTTTGCAACAGATGACATTGTGGATGAAACCCTAGTGTGTGACCATTCAAATGAAAGCTATTGAGCAGTACTTTGAATTCATGCGATACTGTTTTATTATGCTACACAAGGTGATTCTAACTCTGAAGTCTGTGGATCGACGGATGAAACCCTAGTTCGTGTGTGACCATTTTTATTGACCAGTAAAATTTTATTGATATCACAAACTAGTGCATTATTGCTCATGTCAGTCCGGTCCATGAGGGAGTTTGGAGAATGTCAACTCCTTATCAGCTACATACCGTAAACTGCCGCTTATAAGCCCTGGGCTTATACAACTTCGTAAGGAGTTTTGGATGGGCTTATAAGCGGGGGGCTTGTAAGCGGCAGTTTACGGTATGTAAGTACTAACCCTCCACAGAAATATAATTTCTACATGTATGACTTGTAAACATACCCCAGTTGGGTTGCCGTTGCTGTGGCCCCTCCTTTTGGTTCATCTCCTAAGAGCGCTTGCATATCATCAGTACCCTGTGGTTCATGGATCTGTTGTTGATTATGCACATGTAGTTCGGCCTAATCAAAATCACCAATACAACACTGTGTTCTAAAGCTACCCTAAAAAACACAGCTAACAACTGGATTTACCAATATATATTTTTAAATATATATAATAATCACAGTTGAACCCCTATTAAGCGGGCACATATTAACAAAACTATTGTCAGTATAATACTATGAGGGTTCTGCCCCAATAATGATCAGCATGATAAAATTACTCCTTTATCAATGCATGATCAAGCATACAGGTCATGAGAATTAAGGAAATGATCACCAAAGATGAAATGCATTGATAAACAAGTTCTCCCAACAAGTTCTATGAGAAATGTATAGAGAGCAGTAAGGAGAATTTGTCTGTTGATGTTAGGGCTAAAAATTAAGGGGCCACCAAGAATTTAAAGGTCAAATGCAACGAAATTTGGTATTTTTTTCTTTTGTCGCGAAAACTGTTCTTTATACTAGCATCAATCATACTCAACCCTCAAAAACTGCTTTGGGAGATTTGTGGCGCTTATAAGGCACGAAATTCGATAATTTCCGAGAATTTCCGACGGCTTAACGAAAACGAACCAGGAATGACCGCGCTTGGAATGGAAACGAATTTACTGTTTTTTGTGACGTCATATGTGGTGAGCTTGTTTCAGTCACGCATGTTTTCGCGCGTGTTTTGAAGCTTGTAATTTGCTTGGGTTATAAGTGTTCTGGGTTTGTTCGGAGATTATTCCATAGTATATTGACGAAAATTGATGAAGACCTTGACATATCCTTTGAAAATGCTCAAATACAACAAATTCATTAATCTCACCTATTCCTTGCATCTGTTCTCGTCTTTAGTAAAAAAGCTTACGCCTGATTACCAGGGACCGTTTAAGCAACCACGACGGCGACGGCAACGAGAACGTCACAAAACAATAGATTTAATTAGTAGTACAATTGCTCCGCACGTGCGTTTTGCATTTTAGTACATTTCTTTGCCGTCCTCTGCAAAACAAACAACGTAAAATGACCAAATTCACGGTATTATGGAGAACGTGAACACACGACGGTGAATTTTCCTTTCTCTATCTGGACTTGAACTCTGTCCCTGCGAATTCAGCTCCTGGACAGTTCGGCCACATTGGACAAATTGAACGTGTTGGAATAATCGTGAAATAGTTTATATTTGAACAGTTGCTACAGCTAAAAGCAGCACAAAACACATGCTTGTTGATGTTTTGAAACTTCAGAATTTTATAATTCTCGCGGACTCGCGCGTGTATGTGACGTCATATGTGGTGAGCTTCCCATTTCCGACAATTTTACGAAGTTTGCCCGAACGCTTCCGTTTGTGGAAGCGAAAAAAAGGGCAGTTTTCTAAGTCGAATATCTCGACGACGTTTTGTCCAAATCGTTTCAAACTTAAGAATATGATTATTCATAATATTCCCTATTATTTCGACTTAAAACTAATCTTACTAAAATTTTGTTGCATTTGACCTTTAATACACAGTCTGACCTTGTTTTGAAAAAGCTGACGACAGATAAACATAATCCAAAATAACATTCAAACACATGTTTATTATCATATTGATGTGATTCCGGTGTTTCTAATCTTTTGATTTTCTACTACACCTTGTGATAATTTATGACGAAACCCTATTAAGCGGCCACTTGCCAATTTCCCTGAGGGTGGCCGCTTAATAGGGGTTAACTGTAGCATGCTTATTTTCATTGGTTATTTGCCTGTGACATATTCAGAAGGATGCCATTAGCCAGAAAGATGTCCAAGTGCCTTATGACTGTTTAGAGAAAATCACAAACATGAACCTAAACTAAAGGTGTTTCTTTAACATTCTATTGGTGGGGGGACAGACACTTTTGAAATTGTGGCTAATTGCCTGATTAAAGTATAGACAACCAACTTAAATGTATTATGTCAATCATGCCATGACTCTTTGTATGCATGATCTATATCCAGTGGCTGAGATGCAATCAGGAAAAGCTAATTAATGGTCAATTATTTCACCACAAGTTACCAAATTTAATGTACATGTACTGTATTCAACGAGGAAAACATCATAAAACATTCCAAGTGAATTTTGAATAATTATTGGTTAACATTATAAACTTGAATTTAATGGTTAAGTGATTAAAAAAAATGAATTACTTGTCTACTAACAGGCCAATCCACAAATAGCGGGAATCAATCATTGTGAAATGACTCAAAGAATATTGTGTTTGGATAAAATTCCACACAGAATTTAAAGATTCAAAGTTAAGTTATTAACTTGTTTAGAAGTTTATGGTGCTTTGTTTTACAATGATACAAAATTTACTCCAAAGGTTGTTAAAAACACTGCCAAGAAATTCCTTCTCAATAGTTTACATAATTTTTTTGTGCTCCTGCATATCTAGATTCCTACAAATATTACCATCAAGAAAATACAGTGATAATTATTAGTATACCTAGATACGTCTTGGTGTCGATTTATTACAAAGAACTGGATATTAGAAAAACAGGTGTGATTATTAGCAACAAAAGCTTAAGTTGTTAACAATTTATTAATATTAATTTTAAAAACAGTAGTAAAAATACTAACAGGAAGAAGAATCTCTTGCTCTTTCTAGTATACATGTAGAAAGAAAGAAACAACTTTATCAATGTGTCAATCAATGTTATTATAGAACAGGGAGGCGCTAACTAGGGTCCTAACAAAGCTCGCAAGCCAAATGCCAAGTGGAAGACCTAAAATGACCTGGAGGAGGACAGTGGAAGTAGAGAGACGGCAGGCAGGATGAAAGGATTGGAGGACTGTGAGAACAGTAGCCAGAGACAGGGTGGCGTGGAAGCAGAATGTTGTGGCCTTACGCGCCGTGAGGAGCAATGATGACAAAACTAACTATGGGCTTTAAATAAGTCTTGCTTGCAAGCAAAGTACCACACACAGCTACACTTAACTCTTGTTTCAGCATCATAGACATGTACATGTAGCAACAACTCTCCTGGATGGGATGCTATTTTAGTCTACCGGACATAAATTATTTGCACTTATATTTACCACGTTGCACCTAGCAATAGACAATATTCGTATTCTCACGGTAGGAATGGAACTGGCTTGCAATCGAGGCTCATGCAGGGGAATATCATTTAAAATATTTGCATTTGAAAAGATTCCGCCACATGAGCTTCGGTTGCAAGCTACACTTCCAGTCCAGTCCAACTGTGAGAATACGAATATTGTCTATTCGCCGCTACCCATTTATGCAGGTAGGGGGTGGAGAGAGGCACTGTCACTGAGTCAAGTGTTTTGCCCAAGGACACAATATAAGTTTAACGACCACGCCCTGGTTGGATATGGCATGGCGCATTTATCCTATGATTAGTGATTTATCCAGTGGGGTGATTTATCCTGTGGATAGCGTTATTTTATCCATATCCTTTGATCAACTACTACAGGGTTTTAAGCTCTGGATCTTGAGTCAGACCCAACAACCATTAGGTTGCAACACCTTCCCACATTAAAGTGCCCATAACCTTTTTTATTTTATTTTCTCATCTGAATCTAAACATCGCCCAAGGAAATTCTGCGAAAAAATTTTGCGATTTGCAGAAAACGCGAATTGTTTATGAATTTTATAAAACTTTCAAATTTGCCGCCATTTTGGATCACCATTTGCTTTAGTGTCCCCTGGGTCCTTCTCGGTTCACAAAGGATCTATGACGTACATTAAGGAACACGTGACATCAGACAAAGGAACTGTGACGTAGATTAAGGAACACGTGGCTTCAAAACAAAGGAATTGTGACGTAGATTCAGGAAAATGTGAGCCCATCGGCCTTCTTACAGCGGGACGGGTATACCAAACAAAAATAGGATTTTGAAGATTTGAAACGCTCATAAAAAATTCGCGTTTTCTGGAAATCGCAAAAATTTTCGCAGAAATTCCTTGGGTAATGTTTAGATTCAGATGAGAAAATAAAAAAAAAAGGTTATGGGCACTTTAAGGATACTGTTAATAATTAAGTATGACAACTAAATAACAGCTGTACATGTACCAAAGGAATAAACTACATGTAGAGAGAAGGTAATTTAAAGGTAATCATTTTCATGCAAAGATGCAAAGGCTTGTACATGTAGTTGAAGCTCAATTATACAAAAAAAAGTAAATCTGAAGCACGATTTTCTGGGTTTTCCAATAATTTATAATTTGTGAATCACTGATCCTGTACAGGCTACTTTCGATATATTAAAATCCAGCTTGGTGGTGAGGCTGAGAGGGCACAAACAATGGAAATTGAACAAGCATGTTTATTCATTTCTTTTGTTTGTGGCCTCTATGCCTCGCCATCAAGCTGAATTTTAATGTATGAACGTAGCCTATTGTGGCTCCTTTGGTTATACAGACCACTTTTGTGAGCCCCAATTACGTGTAGCAAGGAATCAAGGCTAGATTGTGTACATGCACGAATGACATAAACTACAGCTAAATTACTGTAATCATGCAAGGGCTGTTTACCTCTTCAAAGAAGGCCTGTGTCTTGCGTAGAATGTGTTTGAGTTCTGTCAGCTCCAGGAAGCTCTTCATGAGTGCTTCATAATTTGCATTGCTGTCCTTCATTTCATTCTCAAGCTGCTCAAACTGGGCCTGTAAAACACAAGGGCTGCTGTCAACATACAAATTATCCTTACTCGACTGCATACATGTCTTATTGTATTCGACTGAAAGGAGAACGCTTCCTAATTTCCGTGGAGCAAGCCTGTGGTCTCGTGGGTACCCTGTGGTCATCGCCATCTTGAATGACATTGCATTCTCGTTGCGCAACATACATAAGGACAATATTTATGTCTCACTACACGATTTCACGATTCTAGCTGGACTTCTGCTGTTCACTCAGTAAGTTCATGCTTGTCATAACATGGATTTCTGTTGTAATTTATAGATCAAGAGGTTCGCCTTGAGATTAACCCTTCGAATGCACTCTCTTAATCTAGTTGGGAGAATTGGATGGCCAATACATGTGCTCGTTACCATCGAGAAACATATAGCGGCCATAACGCTCACTGGTGCATGATACATGTAAGTCCTTAATTTATTTGCAAAAATTTAAACTTCTTGCGACAAGATAATTTATAATTTTGTCAAGTGACCACAAAACATTATTACTGTATCCATTTTTACCCACCTCAAGGTCAATCATTTCTCGTGGTTGGGGAGCTTCTGGATTTTCTCCGGTGTCCGTAATATGAATATCAGCCTTTTCAATTTCCTTGTTAAGAAATCCTATCAAAATAACATTTTGAATAATATAAATACTATTAGTCCTTTTAGCCTCTGGACTGCACAGGTTTACTTTGAAGATTTGAGATATGCTGTATGTCTTTTAACGGAATGTTTCACTTACTAAGTTTTCTTTCCATCTCCTCGCATCGCCTGACTTCATTTACAAATTTGCGTTGAAAAGCATTAACATCGGGATTCAACTGGTGGGAAAATTTACCATACAATTAAATCAATAGTGTCATTTAAAATAAGAATAAGCTTAACAGTTTTAATTTATTCCTTCGAAAAATATTAAATTCGAACATTGACACACTGGGGGGTCAGGGGGTGGAGATAAAATGCAAAATTTATAGACAATAGTATGAAGCTAGTCAAAGGCAGAAAAAGTACTGTTTGACTACGAAATTCTACAAGAAAATTATGTCAAATCTATCAAGTAAGAATTTAAGAAGCCGATCCAAAAGATTTATGCAGGGGCGTGCATGTACATTTCACCGTACATTATACTAAAAACACGAGTACTTACATCTCGGAATTGCACAAGGCCCTAAAGGATAAAAAGATAGGCCAAAACAAATGTGTTAGTTTCACCAAATAAGTTGGATATGATACCAGAAATCGACGAAAATTGCTTTCGAATGTACGATCGAAACCAACATGGCGGCGATCACTTCATATCTTACCAACTCTCCAAGTTCGCTGACACAGGAATAAGCTGCCTCAGCTTGAAGAAAAAGTTGGGCCAGTGTCATCTCCTCTGATCTGAAGAGGGAAGACATCTTGGCAAGGAAGGAAAAGTGTATTTAAAAGGCGAAAAACAGCGAATATTTCAACCAACAAATGTCACATCACCGCCATCTATTAGTCATATGACCTTACCCATAATTCCTTTCGAACAGGAGCACAGGACACCCAGCCTGTAATGAAAACATGGGTCCGCAATGCGTACAAGAATCCTCAGGGAACAAAGCGGCCGTGCGGCTGTATTCGCGGACGGTCTAATTTGCAGGTGCAGGCGTGGGTGCAGGTGAGTAACCTAGGGTTTTTAAGGGTGTTCTGGGCATTTCTGGTTACACCTACACTCACACCTGCAAATTAGACCATCCGCTGTATTCGCGGGCTACTAGGTTTTACTTAGTGATGAAAAGGTAACCATAAACACTGGATAAGGGCCTGAATCACTTACAGACAAATTCACAAAAGCAGAAGTCCAAACCCGTGTCTTGGGCTGTAACATCCTGCATATTCTGGCCCCAGTAGAGCCCAAGTATTAAAATTAAAGAGTTTATAAACACAGTTTGAGGCCTCTGAAAACTTGAACAAATTTTATTATGAGGGTCAAGAAAAAATCCCACTGACTTTATAGCTAAAAAACGATTTTCTTTAATCAAAATGTCAGTCGCTTCACCCACACTTAAGTCAACTCACCTACACGTTTTTAGAACAAGAAATACACTGATATTCCTATTATCTTTTGCGGAACATGCTTTTAGAATGAGGATTATTCTAGTGTCTTTCCTTATAAAATTTACTGGGTACTTGTAATAGTGTCGGCAAGTTAACTTCAGTGTGGTTGAGCTTAACTACAAACTGACAAGCCTGTGCAGACAGGCACCTCTCTTTCCTTGTTCAATTCTTCTTCTTCAATGATTTCTGAGATTTAATCCAAAATTACAAATGACTGATAACACTAAAAACAACGGGAAACAACGGGAAATCAGCAAAACTCCCCAAGGTCAAACTTGAATTCGCGCGCCAAAGTTTTTTATTTTTTAGGTGCATCGATTTTTAATTCGCTGCCTTTAAGTTTGAGAAACATTAATTCTAGGGTATTATTTAGGAAAGCGTTGGACGATTTTTATTTGTAAGGTTTTTATTGTAGTTTTTTAAATTTTAAAATGTTGTAACTTATGTATATATGTATTTTTAATTTGTATTTATTAATAGTTAGCAGGACCCCGTTGATAACAGTGCTGTTGTACTGAAGGGTCATCCTGCATAAATATTCGATTATTATTATTATTATATTATTATTATTAACAAACCAGCTCCCCGGAGCAGCTCTACCGAGATCCATGTCTCTCTGACCATATGTTGCTCAATTTTAAATTTTCACACATTCAAGTACTATAACAACTTTCAGACAGTAACGTGGACCTCTGTAGAGCTGCGTCAGCAGAATGGAATTGTTGGGTTGATCTTGAGCAAGGGAAGATTTAGCATTTGAAGAGATATGTCTGTTTATTCAAGCTTAATTCAGTTCCTTTAGCCCTGAAATACCAATACTGTATCTTGCACAGCTCTGGTATTTTCGTAGGTGTGCAATGGCAAAATTTGTGAGCTACAAAACTGCCAAAGCGAGTGGCAACATTTTGCCATCGCGCACCAAAGAAACCGCCAGTTGCACAGGCTAATGGTATTGATATTGTTATGCAAATAGAGTACTGTCTCTTGTTCTACAATATTATTCAATATTTAACAATAAAATTATTATTATTCTTGCAAGAATTTTAGTCAAAATCTGAAATAATTCTGAGGTCAAAGTTGACAGTGTTTATTAATGTGAGCAATCATATCAGCAGGATAACTCAAAATCTCATTACAAATCCAACATTCATTTTTGCTGCGTTCTTGAGTTGCTTCTGTTTCTTCTTGATCCTGAAGACAACGACGTTTTTCACCACGACTCTCATAATCAGAAGTACATTTCTTGTTGCTTTCAAGGCAAGTTTACATTTCTCCTTAACCCCTCCACCAATTGAAAGCTTCAAACCCTTGACCACACCCTTGCTCTGCTCGCACAAGTGACTCTTGCTATGCCGATTCAGACATGAGGAAAATCTAAACGACCTGTTACAGTACACACAGCTAAAAGGCTTCTTACCTATGTGTATTCTCTGATGTATTTTTAAATCTGAAACTTTTGCGTAACACTTGTGACATTTACTACATCTGTAACGGTACTCTTTAAGATGAACCATTTTGATATGTTGTTGAAGGTTTGACATCTGGCTGAACAACTTGTCGCACTGGTTACACTTGTAAGGCTTCTCTTCAGAGTGGGACCTTTTGTGTTGCTGGAGATGCGACGACTGTGTGAAACTTTGTTCGCACATTGAACACTTATGGGGCTTCATTCTTGTGTGTAACCTTGCGTGTAGCTTAAGACCCCACGCTGTTGTAAATCCCTTTTCGCATCGTTTACATTCAAACGACATCTTATTATCATCGTGAAGTTTCATGTGACGTTGAAGATTCGATTTTTGATCAAAGCACTGTTCGCACTTAGTGCACTTGTATGGTTTTGTACCATTGTGGCTTTTAAATGTCTGTTGAGATTCCCTGCCTTGTTAAAAGCTTTATCACACTTGCTGCAAGTAAAACACTTCTCAGTGTAGGTTCTCATCTTCATAAAGGTCTGTTGACAGAAAAAAAACAATAATAATAATTGTCAAGTGAGACTTATTGAATTATTATAGTCCACATCAGTTTTCAACTGCATACTGTATCAAATTGAAGTTGAAGACAAATATGATTGAATAGAGCAGTTTTTGGTCACAGTAAAACCAAAACCAAAGAAGCGGAGAGGGACAGGGGGAGGAGAGCCCAGGAGTAAAGGGGGATAGAAGTCACGCGAAATGGGAGAAGAGAGGGCAAGAAGCAAGATCGCAAGGTGTGGCGGGAACCAGGAGAATTTAAAACAGTTAACAAATCACAATTAAATTTCATAATATTTTGCAATAGAAAAAGCACAAAGAGGCAGAATAATAAAGGGTAACTACGTGTACTTCAGAAGGGGCAGGAACTGGGAATAAAATATATGGCAAGTGGGAAGTTCAAACTCCCCCACCCCCCCCCCTGTTCACCCTACAAAGTAATCAAACAATCACATGGTTGGTAAGTCTGCTGACCAACTGCTGGCCAATTCAAGGAGCCCATCACCCTCAGGTATGAATACTGCCTCAATGTGACATGCCTGTCAATTTCTGCCACTCCACCGCCATCACCCGAAATAAAAACTCTGGCTTTCCTTATTTTCAAGTGGTGCACATGCTAAAGCTAAAATGGCTCGCACAAATGGTTAACCACTAACAACTAACTACTAGCAGCTTTAGAATGGCTGATTGTGTATTTTATGTCCGGGGGGTGGGTGGGGGGGGGGGGGTGGGGAGCAAATACCTATACAGGTATGTGCAGCTCAACAGGGTTGTGATTTTGGGATGCCTGATAAATGGGGTTTTTCTTAGAACGTTATTTTGAGGCGGGAAGAAAAGAAGACCAAACGATGTTGATGAAACCGCTGTCCACAATTGTGGACAACATAAACCGGTTTTTTGTATATTTTATAGAAATTAATTTTATTAGTATATTGTAATAATTATTTGTATTTCAAAGTTAGATTTTTAGCATTGTATTTTAAGCATTTTATTGTCCAAATTTGGAGACCTGGGTGGCACATACCCACCCAAAACCTACCCGAGTACCCTCTCCCTCCCCCCCTGGGAATTCATGTGTGAAAAACTTGCCATTTGTGTAAGAAATTTTATCCTCAGCACACATGCCCCTTAAAAGTAAGGAAAGCCTAAACTCTATGCAAAGATAAAGTGCATCTGAATAAAAAGTCATGACAAGCAACACACATCTCGCTGCATTCTCATATAGATCCAGAACGTGGTCTGCCTGTGGTCACCAAACAAACCGGTAGATTTGATGGTCGAACGAAGTCGACCTGCTCATGTATTACTTTAACATATGTTGTTACTCCTCCATTTACTTAATATTCTGATGTTTTAGCTAACTTATATAAAAAATTGATAGACGGAAGGCTGGATTACATGCGACGAAATATTTCGCGCCCGAAAATCTGCGCATCATATTTTGTCAAAAGTGTTTCAAATCCTGGAGCCCACATAGAGAAGAAGAAATTAATCATCACATACATTTAACTTCTATCGATAGCTGATGGCTTCTCTTACCTACATTTTAATCCAGTGAGAATTTGGAGAATGAAATGCGATGGAATGAATGAGCCTTCCGCGTCGAAAATAGGAGAAGTCTCCCGCGAGGGACCCGGGAGAGGAAATATCAGCACGTGACCGGAAGCCGTCATAACCGGAAGCCATCATCGCATTAGACTCCGTTCTCCTCGCGTTCAAACGCACTCGTGGTCCACTCGTGTTTATGTTGTGACGGCTGTTGTGACCGTTTCCTTGCAAACTAATCCTGTGTGGGGGATCCTTTTGTCATTTGTATGTTTTAGTTGCCTTTTTTAATGAAACAGGTGATCTCGTAGACAGCAGAGAAGACAGATCTAGAAGTTACAAGGTTTGGAGTTCTTTGTGCGGAGTGTTTCACTCTTTATGATGCGCTTGAGTAACTCTGATGTGATAATTTGAAATCAGCATAATTTGACTTTTACGTGTTGAACAGACAAAATTTTAAGTGGCTTTACAACGTCTTCGCGTCAGATCTATCGGGTTTCCCTCACGGAGATGAATGAAACACAATGTTTATCCCTGTTTTGAGAACTTCTCGCGAAGGAAAGATGATCAAGGCACTTCAATTTGCCCGAATTTGAAGTCTCATCGCACACACGGAAAAACACGATGAATCGACAAAAATTATGGAGTGTTTTATAACATGGGGCAGGACCTTGCTAAACAAGTTCAGCCGAAAGTAAACATCCTGGATTCAAGCAACTCTACGGTTCATGCACCTTTGCCAAAACACTTGTACAGGAAGAGTCCCTTGAACAGATGTGAGTATTATAATGCTTTAGCTTGTCAACTGAATTTTGTAAATTTAGTTTACAGTTAATTAAGCCGACACTGCATCAATTTATTTGTAACGCTTCGTGTTAAGTTTTGGCGGTTCTAAGTATTTTAATAGTTGCAACACATTGAAATAAAAGATAATTTTCCCACATGACTATGAAAGGTCTGCAAATTTGAGGCAAATTCTGGCTTTTCATGTGTTGCATAACTATAAAGACTGCAGCTTAATTAACATGTTTAATGTATAACGAGCTTGTAATGATTTACAGGCTTAGTATTTGTATAAGCTTATGTATACAATGTCCATTGTGATTGTGTTAAGTAATTAAGGATTGATTATTTTAGCCTAGAAGAAGTACATTCAGGGTTCACAGTCATTTTACAGCTACATGTACTGATACTATACTACATGTAGCACTTGAACAAATATATATACACAGTCATCAGTCGAAGCTCCCTGAAGCTCTCTGAGTGGACACTGTCATAAGTAGACAGCTCTACTTACGGCCGCCTTGACAAAACCCTGTTTGAACTCTAGCTCATACAGACTCTGTATTTACACATTCCCGTATTAGCAGCCAGCTCTAGTTGCGGACACTGCTTCCCGAGGGTGTCCACTAATCCTACTGTTACCAAACCCCCCCCCCCCCCTCCGGGCAACCCCCAGGATAAAGTCAGCCCTTGTGGCTTGGGGGGGAATTTTGTAAGTAGTCTTGTCCCGGGGTAGGGGGTGAGGATAATTGCAGTTTCTAAGTTGCACAAGGAATACCTTTATTACGGGCGAAAATTGGCACAGGCCAACATGTCCCAGTTAGCGGACTTCTTTGCTAGGGAATCCCTTCAATTTATAAGCAATTGGTTTGAGGAAAACAATTTGTCCAAGTTTATAAAACCTGTACTTGAAGAAACCGCAAGAGAGGAGCATTAAAAGCCAAAGAAACGTGGGCGAGAAACAAAAACAATGGAAAAGATGTTTCCTGACCTTTGCATGAGCCATATGAGTCCACGTCTATTTTGTAAAACGTTAAGTTATGCATCAGTTGAGCTTGCAAAAGGATAACTTAGAAGAGTCCAACACACGTCTAATTAAGGAACATCTTAAAACCATCGCATTTCCCACAACTGCATCACAGTATAAGCAGCTACATGTATATAGCTCTCTCCTCCACAGATCGAGGTAATCTTGCAAACACACATACATGAGAAATAATTATGCAAGCCATTAGCTTTTAGCCAGAAGGGTGTCTCAGTGGGTGTCCTGTGGATATGCCAAATTGTGTGAAAAAACCATGAAAGATGCACCAAGCTTTAACACATTTATGGGGGATATGCGACAGGATGCCCACTTTTCAAATTCTGGCTTTTTAAGCCTGTTGCAAGCTACACACATAAGATGAAGCATGGGTAGATTGGAGCTGACCAGAATATCTGTTAAATTTTAGTTTCAGACACTGAAGTTCAAAGTATGGTTCGTGTCTACAATAACCTAGCAGCTCTTTCTCCCAGAGACAAGTTCATTGACAGGAATACATTGTAAGTAAATATTTATTGAACTGAACATTGGGTTAATTGTAACCTCGGCTGACAAGATGCTAGTGGCCGTAATAACCGTAAGATTATAATAACCTGCATGTGACAGATAGCATATCCCATCTGGGTCAAATTCTTCATACTTTTTTACATGCATGCATACTTTATTTATACAGATGTAGGTCGATAGTGGCAACTTAATACAGCTGATGTGGACCTACATGTACCTAAAAACAATATTAAAAACCTACCTAACTACTTACAGAAAAATATATGTACAATTACAATATATACAAAATTAAATAATTTAGAAATAATACATCAAAATAAAATTGGCAAGGTCCTTAATTTATAGCTACAAATGTAGCTACCGTTCCTTTATTAGTCAGTTGAATCCCTAATAGTTTGCCGGTACCCATTTGTACTCCTGGGTAGACAGGGTCCAGCTGGGTATGAACCAGCTGAATTACTCGTTCCAGAGTCCAGTGCACCTTCCGACTGAGTAGCAATATTATCTTCTAGTTAAAATTAAATT
Source organism: Desmophyllum pertusum (assembly GCA_029204205.1). Lineage (NCBI taxonomy): Eukaryota > Metazoa > Cnidaria > Anthozoa > Scleractinia > Caryophylliidae > Desmophyllum > Desmophyllum pertusum. Next base: position 1,145,427 of record MU825890.1, on the reverse strand, counting down.
CTACAAACTGAGACAATACAATACAATACAAACTTTATTAACACTCCCCAATAAAACTATGATAAAAATTACAATAAAAATTACAATAAAATTACAATGAGAGACTTCAGAGACCAGAGCTTAGCATCAGCTAATATTGTTGTGCAATTGAATTAGCTGATGTGTCTTTATTTTTTCTGCAGCATGCATTATTTCCCTTTGGATGGAGTTCTGGCAGAGAGATTGTTTACAGCTTTTGATAAAGACAGAAATGGCCGTATTGACTGTGATGAATTTTTAGGTCTGTACTCCAGAGTTTTGTTATCTACTGTATATAATATTAAACTAAGAAATATTCAGTACACATGATAATGGAGTCACGAGAGTGAATTTGGAAGGGAACGTGAAAGTTTGTGTAAGTTAATTTTAGTTCTTGAAAGACTCCAATCTGAAAGACTCCAGAAACTCCAAAATAGAACCGCGCATCTAATCACTTTTTCTGACCTAAATGTTAGATCTTCCGTTTTACTCGATGACCTAGGCTGGGCTCTCTGGAGCGAAGGCGTTCAAAGCAACTAGCAGTTATTCTGTTTAAGACTCTCCATAATCTTTCTCCGACTCGTCTGAATAGTATTTTTGAAACTACATCCAGTGTCCACTCGCACAATCTAAGAAATTCGAAATACAACCTCTTCGTTCCTAGACCTAGTACTGAAGCAGGCAAACGAAGTTTTCAATATCGCGGTTCCGTCCTCTGGAACAGCTTGCCTTTGAGCACTAAGGCACAGCCCACTCTTAGCTCTTTTAAATCATGTATTTAATATCTATCGAATTTAATAAATAGTTAGTAATTTTTATAGATTATACATAATTTTGTAAATAACATATTTAGCTAGGTATTTAATTTATTATTGTAATCATTTATTATTGTAATTAATTTAATACACAGCTCGATGGAAGAGCATGTATTGTGAATTGACACCGTGTTTAAATAAGTTTTACTACTTCTACTACATTTCAACTTCAATGCGTGCTCTTATAATTTGCATGCTTTTTGCACTAGGTGGGCTTGCTTTGTGTCTAAGAGGCTCTACTGAAGAAAGAGGACAGATCATTTTTGACATGGCAAGTAACTACATAGATTAAGCTTTGTAAAGTGCATTTTCCTTTTAATTATTACCTTAGAATCCCAAAAGTACTTAGTAGTAACCCCCCCCCCCACACACACATAAATAGTGACCTCTTGAAAGTTATGACAAGTTCAACAACCTTCTACCCTCGGCCCACTAGAGGTTACTTTTCTTTCTTGTCTTTCTCAATTGAGCCGCAAATTAAAGAGGCAAAAGCGAGGCCGGAGCGGTGAGAGAGCGCATCGCTTCGACTTCCTTCCATCAAGTTCAGAGAAGAAAGAAGAAAGAAAACCACGGCATCCTAAACGTTATAATCTGAGAAGCTGCTACACTGCGGTAAAACCGAATGACCCCTGTAGTTTCAAAATGGCCACAAAAATGAAAGTGATACAATGTGTATGTTATAAAATGATTTATATTGTATTTTATTTAATAACTGTTACTGTACTTTTTCTCTCCATATGTTTTCTGGACTCTTGCTGCTCAACAGTTCAACCTGGATGGTATGTCTTGAAAGATCCTTGTTACTCAGTAAATTCCTATAACATAGATTTTAAGCCCTGAGTCTTGAGTCTGTGGGGAGGGTGGAAAGAATGCCCCCCTCCCCAGTTACTGCGAAAATATTCCAATCATAAAAACTGAAAATTAAACCGGAAAAACTCCAAATTTGGGTTAAGAGGGCAAATTAATTCATCAACGTTTCCCTGTATATAACGGCCACACAATCCAAAAAAAAATTCTGTCTAAAACGAAAATGCATGAAAATGCATTTTAGAATTACAATATCGTCGTCTGGAATTGCCAAAATTGAAACTGAATACCATATCCCAATCGCCATATACCTAATAATTTGTTACTTATTTTCGCGGGAGTTAATTTTCGCGATTGCAAAAAAATTGCGAAATTAAAGATCCGCGAAAAAGTGAAATTTAATAAGACATCGTGAATGCTGACCTGTCTAGTACTGATAACGTTGTTCGCAAACGAACATATCAACCTGTTTAGTTTTTGTTGCAAAAATTTGGTTCCTTTTTGCCTCTTCCATTTTCGCGCGAAAATAAGTAACAATAAGGTAATACCCCCTCCCCCAATTATCCGTACCTCCCGTTGCCTTGGCGTGAGAAACGGAGGACTCTGGAGCCACATACCCCCTCCCCTCTGGAGCCACATATTCCCTCCCCTCTGGAGCCACATATTCCCCTCCCCTCTGGAGCCACATACCCCCTCCCCTCTGGAGCCACATACCCCTTCCCCTCTGGACCAGAGGAGGTTGATCACTGACCGCAAAGCATGCTGGTCGTAAATTGTTGCACGCCTCATTTGTCACTGCAGGTCGAGCTTCTGGACATACATACCTTCCAATTTGAACGTCATTCATTTAAAAATTCCTGTTTACGTCATACAAAGGAAATAAGCTACACATGATATATATGCTCTGAAACAGATAACTGACTTGTACAAGTAGTACTCCGTGCGGTTAATTGCGTGTTTCAGAAACAGTGATTATATTTAGTGAATGCTGGATTCTTGTGTCCCAGAAACTATATCGAAAATGCCCAACTATCAACACTAGCGTAGCTGAGAGGAACTGAATTGTGCTGCATGTTTTTATTTGATAGAGTGCACAAACGGGTCAAGTGCAGTCAGCTTTCAGACAATAGTTTGACATCACTGATATTTCCTCTGCGAGGTCTCTTTGCACAGACGTGCTTGGCGGGCTCTGTTTGCAATCGAAAACTGTCCCTGAATGTGAAGTTGCTTTATCATCACGAATAAAATAGAATTGCTGTTGTTAAACATTCAACTTGCGTGACATGACAGCACTGAGTTGAAACACGCGAAGCGGAACTGAAAGGAGCGAATGTCACGATATTTTTTGCGAAGTGCAAAATCACCTTCAAATTGAAGGAAACCTAAAAATAATAGTTTACTAAGGTAGAAACTGAAACACCAACGTGGTAATATTAAACCAAACAGGAACAACGATGGAGAAGATTAAGACGGATTTGAAAAAATTGGCCAAGATACGCCATCCGTTTATACTTGGCCAGGCCTTTAACCGCAGCAAAACGTGACTGATAGGAATCGGAAAATGACTTCATAACGTTGAAATAACATGGTTTCGTATTCTTGTGTTGATCTTCATCCGCTCTCAGACCTTCTCAGACCTACTCAGGCTCTGACGCGTGTAAAATAACGATAAAAATTGTCCTTTGCAGGGACAGATGGAGTGAGCATTTCTGAGATCAGCGTCATGCTCAAGTCTGTACTATCTGCCGCAGCAAGGTAATTTATTAATATGTGGTTTTATATCTTTGTGGGTCCAAATGAAATTTGTTGATTTTTACTAATTCTGCTTTGTTTCAAACTTCTGTCTGTTTGTAGAATTATCCATGTCAGAGAAGGCCAGTCCCAAGGTGAGTCAATATTTTAGGAGTTTATAACATTCCACTTTCTTCCTCGCTAATTCCGCTAAGTCCTGTTTTTAAAATTCCATAGATAGTGGAAAGGATATATTCTTGCGTCTTTGCCACGGGATCGATATGCATGTGAAACAGCCATTCGGTTCAAGGCTGGAACTTCGTTGCCTATCCCCTTCCACTGGGTTGTATGCAAAGCGTTTTCCCTGTCATTCTGGCCGCATCCGTCACACTTTCACTTTCTTTGTACCTTATGACATGAAATTTTCGCGACACTTCAATTTCGCGATTAAAATGGTCGCGAAAATTCGCTGACGCGAAGATTAAGTGACGTTATGTTTACAGTCAAAGCTCTCGTAAGCGACCACCTCGGGAATTCGAAAAAGTGGTCGTAACTAGAGCTGGTCGCTTTAATACGAGAATGGGCTCTCGTAAGTGACCACGCGCTGAATCAACAGAGGCTGGCCACTTACCAAATGTACGAAAGCGAATGTACAGGTCACGCATCCACAGAGATTGAAAACTTCTCTTATTCAGATGATTACAAATAATACAATGTCTCATAAATGTGTACAACAAGTGGTCGCTTACGAGAGCTTAAAACAAAGGAAACGAACAGTTGGTAATTCCCAAAAGTGGTCGCGATCGCTTACCGATGCCGGGAGCGGTCGCTTATGAGAGCTTTTAATTACAGAGTTTGAGTGACAATTTAAACGGGGTTTCACAATGGTGGTCGTAACTAGAGCTTGGTCGCTTACGAGAGCGGTCGCAACGAGAGCTTCGGCTGTAGCGTCAAATTAAATAACGCCGTAATATTAGATCATCGCGTATCAGTCGCGACTTTTGTCAAACTTTATATTTCATGATTTTGAAACGGTCTTGTTAATTTTATCGTTTTCTTGTGACATACACGAAAGCTCGGATGAAATCGCGAAAATTAAACTAAGATTGTAAAATTTCCCCAAATCGCGAAAATTTCGCGAAAATTTCATGCAATAAGGGGCGCTTTCCATTCGACCAAAAATTCCGGAACGTTAGGACAACCTCAAGAGATATACCCAAATTTCCGAAACTTTTTCCGGAATTTCCGGAACTTTTGGTCGAATGGAAAGCGCCCAAGATATTCTGTATACCATTCATAGCCTTGTGTGTCAACCTCGTTCCCAGGGTCTCTCTTCTTCCCGCCAAAAGCGATTGATCGTTGCTTTTGGCGGGAAGAAGAGAGACCCTGGGAACGAGGTTGCTTGTGTGTATGTTGAAAAATCAGGTCACTTGTGCGTGGCGAGTTTTCGCCAATAAACGTGAAATACTGAGTAAACTTGTATTTTATTTTTGTGTCACCAGATGGCGCCGATTACATGAAATTGTCAGAAGTGGACAGTACCGTAGATAACATTGTCAAAGATGCAGTCAACCAGTGTGACGAGAGTGTGGTGAGTATCTGCATGGGTGGGGTGGGTAGGTCACATTTGTTCTTCTCCCACGAATAGAAGGCTACCACTTAGATGGTTTGTTGGACAGGTCTGGAGCGGTTTCACGAGTGGCTTTCTAGCAAAGGGTGGACCATTTAAATTCTGAGGGGGTGGGAGTGGGTGATTTTGAAAAATATATATCCTGCAAGCACACTTGTACAACAACAACAAAATTCGTGCACACGACCACTGCCGAAAAAATTTCCTGCAAGACACTACCTGATGGGCTGACATGCAACTTCAGAAAAAAATATCATGCACACATGCCCCGAGAAAATTTTTTATTGCGCATGAAAGGTTTGAAAAAAAAAGCGCCGATACCAAATCACCCACCCCACCCCCTCAGAAGTTAAATGGTCCACCCTAATGACCGTCGTATAGTAAAGCCTGAACCCATTTCATGTCATTGTAACCGGCCAATCACAACAAACGTAAATAACACAATGAACCAATTAGATCTCGAAGCGAAAACATGCGCCAAGCGCGGGAAAACGCGCCAAAGTCATGTGACGATCGGTTTTGGTTCTTGCTTTTGATTGGTTGATAAAACGTCATGTTTTCTCTGATTGGTTAGTCGGGTTTCTTAAACCAATTATTGAGCTTAACAAACGCAAAACCAGCGTAAACATGATTCCAGTTCGAAAGTCGATCGAAATACGCTACAAAACCAAAACTTCAAGTAGTCCCAGCGCCAATCACTACGGCCGCAAAATAGCAACAATAAACCAATCACAACATAGGTCTCAAGCGGCGGCGGGAAAACATAAAATGGCTGCACGAGAAGGCAGAAGCTTTGCTCGTATTGGCTGCAACACGATTAACGACTTTTGTTTTGTACCAATCACTTAGGCTTAGCAAATGCACACTCGGAAAGAAAAGCAAACATGCACTTTATATTCATTACATTTAGAAGAAGAGTGTTCCTTATTATTTCGCTTTTATAAATGCGTCTTCACTATCGCAAAATCCTGGCTATCCAAAGTTCCAAAGTTATACTGACTCCCAACAACAGAAGATCTCTTGCAGAGTCGTGGTTTTAAAATCTTCAAATCCTTTTGTGGTAAAGATTATTATTTTATCCAGGGCCCGGTTGTTCGAAAGCCGATTAACGCTAATCCAAGATTAAAAATTAATCGAGGTTTAAATTTCTCTTGTATAAAGTGTATTTCACTGCTAAATTTTGTAGAGTTTGAGATTACTCAAAGACGAAACTGAAGGACAAAAAATATAAACAGAAAACCTCACTGAAAAGTTAGAAAACTGGAATCAATATTCACACTAATCCCGAATTAGCTTAATCGTCCTTTGAACAACCGGGCCCTGGTGTGGTTTAGTTTCCATATAATAGGATTAACTCCCAGTACTAGGATTATAACTCATTCACAAGTCCTTACAATTCACGAGTCCTTACATTCACAAGTCCTTACAATAAATAAACACATTTTTTATCACGATCATTGATATGATCAGTATCACACGATTTCGCGTGTGATATATCTACAGAGGAAGGCCTTATCGCATGTCAGGTTTACCGTATTTGCAACACCACCTGCATGTATGCTGACATTTTCTCCTTTTTTTTCCATTCTATAATTTATACATTGCCTACAGATGGCAGTTAATGATATTGATAAAACTGATATGGAGTGGCATTAAAATTAATCACTTATAATTTGCTCCAAACTGTACACGGCATCCTTGTCAGGAAAGTGACTTTCATTAGTTCACATCACTTAATAAACGATTATTGACTCCACTTCTGAAGCAGAAATGGCTAAAATTGCCGCATGAAAGGCTAAATCAACCGGACCAAGATATCAGCTGTTTTCTTGAGCGTAGGGATTAATCGGTTTTCATCCGTTTTTTCCCCCATTCCAGCCTCAAACTTAGAACCGACGCGACACACTAAGCCCTGCTTACATCGTAGCCTGAGAAAACAGACGTCGTTTTGCGGGGCTCCCAGTGGTGGCGCCTCGAAACGACGTCTGTTTTCTCAGGCTGCTTACATCGTTCACGTATATTTTTATCCAGTCTTTCTAAAAGTTGATGTATTTTATATTGCTCATAATTTGCCTCCCGCCGTATTTCGGTGCGTGACCTGTCACAACGGTCATGTTTAGTTTTGTTCCGTTTTTTGTCGGCTTTTTTAATTTGAGTGTATTAAACAATAAAAAGTTCGATCTTTGTCAAAGTCGCTCAAAGTCAACAAATCTATTTTTTTTTGTGAGGCAGTCGGTCCCATATTGTACACCTGATTCAAATGATAAATTTTGGAATTATTAGAAATTCAAATCATTAGCATTTCACTCGATGATTCAAGCGGGAGATGTCATGGAGAATTTTCACTTCAATTCGCGGAAATAACTAGCTCTTGCACGGTTTGCATTGTTTTACCTTAAAAGGAAAACGAAGCGGAGATCCCAAGAAAAAAACGTGGAAACAACTCAGTAAGTTTTGATAGGGAAGATAAGATTCCATGAACTTTTGCCGTCGCTTATGAACACTTTATACGCGCTTGTTCATTTTGTCAAAGGTTAATTTGCGATTAAGTTTCATATACTGCAGACGCGTGGGAGATCGAAACTCTACCTAATGCAATATTATGGCCAAAAACAACGCTGGTTAATTATATTTATTAGCATTTAACTTGGCTTCCGTACATGTACGTATTTCTACGAGTTATATTCATGTTACAGAAGGTTTTGCCTTTCGTTGTACTTATTGTATATACAGTACTCGGGTTGGCGTTCATGTTGTGTATTTACTGATTTGCATGCGATAAAACGTTCGCTTCAACATAATTATTCACCCGAGAAACTCAAGAATTGGTCTTACACACGGAAAACAGCTGTTATGCTGTTGTATTTCAGTCAAGTTTCGTTTTGAAAAGCGCGTAGGTCAGACTCGCTCTATTTTCGACAGTTCTCGGTTACCTTTTATATGTTTTGATTACGAGCTTCATTCGTTTGTGAAATCTTTGCTGCATATATAGCACACGACGGTCGAGGTTTTGTAAGCAATACAAACCACGTTTTTCATACATATTTTTCTAACTTTATAGTTTTATTTTATTTTTTGCAATCCTTCCAGTTACTCGTTTCCATGCAGTTTTAACCATCTGTACTCCAATACTGTTCCCCAGCTTTTCGTTCGTGTTTTCAACCGTTTTACACCAATTATTGTTCAAGGTTTCAATCGGTTTTCACCCAGATTTGTGTGTGATAGATTCGCGTTAATTTTTATGTGGTTTAGAAACTGGTGATTGTTCATTCGAGATACGGAAATTGCGATATGAGATGCGAGAGATACGAAGATAGCGAACGAACAAACCCACAGCCGTCTTTTGCATGATTCTGAATATCAATTACTTGTGGAATCTAAACAAAGCTGCTATCCATACATATGGAAGCATTGCTGTCAGTTACAGGAGAAAAGCTGTAATTGTTTTTCACACTTCGTACACGTTCAAAAATAATTCACTTTGGCATACATAGTTTGCTCGTTCAGGGTAGCGCTTTCCAAGAGGGTCTTAATGTGGTTAATCGACAACCGTAATCACTTACGTTACGTTTACCGTCGAACAAGTGTAAATTTTACCGTCAACAGTCAACGAGAAGAGTTATAGTTGTCATTAGTCAAACAGTGTCAGATCTATTACTGCATTTTAAATAGCTTCTACTTAACAAAAGAAAGTAGCTACCGTGTGGCATTAAATTTTTGCGTTTTTTTTGTTAGGATCCACAAGAAAAAGTTGCCACAAATTCAAAATAATTTTCCCGCAATAATATTTTTTCCGCAATAATTTTTTTCCGCAAAACTTAATTCCACTTTTGAGATTATCAATATTCATCAAAATGTTCTCTCTTACTGTCTTACTGTCTGTCTGTTTGTGATGTTCTATCTGTCTCTCTTATGTTCTTTCTTACTGTATGTTTGTCCATAGAATGGAAAACTGACCAAGGCAGAGTTTGTAAGCTGGATGAGAAGACACCCGCTCATTGTGGACTCGGTATTCCAACACTCCAGTATTAAAGACAAGCAGTTTAACACAGGAGTACAGGTTTGTAGCAACTACACATCAATGATTTTCTGTCGTTTGTTTGTTTTTGTTGTTTTGTTCTGTTTTTCAAATCGTAAAACAGCTTCGAAACAGCTATGGTACATTCTAAAAGAGATGGAGTGGCATATAGTTATCTCAAAATAATTGTCACGTATTCCTGGTTTCCTGTTCATACACTGTCATGGGTCCCCATCTTGGGAAAGGGGGTGGGGCTTAAGGCGGGACTTAACCTGAATGTTAACATGGGTTAAATGGAAATATCTCGTTCACGTTTCAAGCAATCCAAAAACTCTATGCTCATCCCATGAATCTATGTTATGGGGTGTTTTCTCAAAGGAGTTGTAAAATTTAGGGAAATAAGAAATATTGAAGATCTGATGTAGCTTTAAAAATAAAAATTAGAATTTGAAGTTAAAAATTAGTAGATTGACACCAACAGACAGTTGTTGATACCCACGCAAGAGCACCCGCGTTGGTATCAACTGTCTGCTCGTGTTCCAAAAATCATTTTCTTTCTTCTATCCCTTCTTTAAAACCTCTTAAAATTTCATTGAAATTCAGGTTAAGTCCCGCCTTAATGAAGAGGGGTGGAGTTATTAGAGAGGAGGGCTCAATAACTCATTTGCCTATTCCTTTTAATTCTCATAGCATGATCGTGTTTCAAGAGAGCCACAGGCCACCTGGTTTTGTTACGAGTACACAGCAAGGAACACGGTACGTCACGCACCTTACCCAACCTCGATCCCAGGCTCTCTCTCCTTTTCCTCCCTTGTTTTTCTCCTCAACGACAAGGGAGGAAAAGGAGAGAGAGCCTGGGATCGAGGTTGACACCTTACCCTGCGATCCTAATTGAATAACTCGACATGAGAAGCCTTTGTAGAACTGTAGAACGTATTATTTAATTCTAAACGTTATATCCATGGATTCAATCGAGGTAACGAGTGTTGTGTTTCTGCAGACGCACAGAACTGTTGAGCCAAACATGGGTTGATGGCTTACACCCGAGTGCAGAGGAGGAACAAGCCCTAAGTGGTGAGTATGGAACACTGTGCCGGTGACTGACGTGGTTACGAGTCCTTTTTGTGCGGCTTTCCGCTTCCTTTCGAAAACATGTCTCTTTTCGCGCGATCAATTGTTCCCCCGCTCAAGAGACGTCTGAGATTTGGCTCCAAAAATTCCATACTGATGACGTAGCTTTACAGAGATCCGTGTGGTGTCTCTGATTGGTCGTTTTTCGCGCGCGAGTGACAACCAATCCGATACACACATTGATCTTTGTAGAGAGCTACGTCATCAGTATGGAAATTTTCGGTTTGAATCTCAGACAGAGCGAAGAGAGAAGACTGTTTATCGAAGCTATAAATAACTATGTTTGCATATGTCCCAGAAAATTCCTTTACTGAAATCTTGATAGAACCAAAGTAACTTTCAAATGAACTCCTTTCCAATCCTCCTTCCTATTCTTCAGAGCCCGCGTTCAGCGGTAGTTACGCAGACGCTGATTACCTGTGGAGTCCAGTCTTCCCGGCCAGCCTCAGCATGCCTTGCGCGCGTAGCAGACACTCGGTGTGTGTTTGGGGTGGAGGTGTGTTCGTGTATGGAGGCAGAGGAACCAGAGGAACACTCAAAGACTTTTGGAGATACGACATAGGTGAGTCGGATGCTTGTTTGGTGCTGTATGACGTCAAAATTAGTTGCCATGGCAATGCAAGAAGTAATCAAACGTTCCCTTCCATATTTTGAATTTTTTAGTCATATTAGCTTTTGGCCAATTTTAATGTGGCTACATGGAATTTAGGCTAAGTTAAAATCGAGCCAATGCGGCCTTTATGCCTACATGGAATTTAGGCTAAGTTAAAATCGAGCCAATGCGGCCTTTATGCCTCTCTAGGGGTGAAGAGGATAAGTCTCGAGTCAATAAGTTTAAATAAAGGGGCTTCGGCCACTATCTGTTTGCTCAGAGAGAGTGTCTCTGAGGAGTTTGAACAACTAAAGAAGCGGCCGATATTCAGGGTCTTAGAACCACTTATAGCCATTGGGAAAACCTAATATTTCTGTTGCCATATAAGAAGTTATTTGTGAACCACTGGACAGAGTATAACTTGAGATTTTATAGCCATTTGCTGTGTGCAAAGACCACTGTTTACTTCGTTACAGTGAATATTATATTGTTTTACGGCTCTTGCCTTGCAGCCACCAACACGTGGAACAACGTGCCTGTAGAAGGCGAGTTCAGACCACCGTGCCTGCAGGAGCACACTGGACTAACATACAAGGTATAAAGACCTGCTATACAACAGTGCAATGCAACCTGCAATCTTGCTTTATAAAAAAAGAACCTTGATTATAGGAGCACTCATATATACTTAGAGAACTCGAATCAGATAACATGTCACCGGTGCAAGCGCGTGAAAATATGTAACAGGTTGTAAGCGCGGGAAAAGTCGCGTAAGGGACATCGCGATTGATTTTATTTTTCCACTTGATCGATTAACCTCGCTCTAATTGGTTAGAGCATGGTCAGTCAAACAAAAAGGAACGTAAATACACTGCAAATGCAGCAGCAAATGTAAAATAAAGTAAACGACTTTTCGGCGCTCAATCGAAAACAGGCGGGACTTAACCTAAATTTCAATTAAATTTTAAGAGGTTTAAAGAAGGGATCGGAAGAAGAAAATGATTTGGAACACCAACAGACAGTTAATAATAACATTTATATTGCGCAAATTCCATAAAAATGTTCAAATGCGCATAACAAAGCCATTAAAATTGATACGTTGATACCCACGCGGGTGCTCTTGCGTGGTTATCAACTGTCTGTTGGTGTCCATCTACTAATTTTTAACTCCAAATTCTAATTTTAAAACTACATTAAATCTTCAATATTTCTTATTTCCCAAATTTTACAACTCCTTTGAGAAAAACTATTTCCTCCAAAACATACGCAAAATCACCCAAAAATTTACAAACACCCCATAACATAGATTCATGGGATGAGCATAGAGTTTTTGGATTGCTTGAAACGTGAACGAGATATTTCCTTATTTAACCCATGTTAAGTCGCGGAAAATGGCATTCAGGTTAAGTCCTGCCTTAACCAATCTCTTTAGCGAAGATACATGCACTACGTCTTGTTATCCATAACCTTGTTTCTTATTTATTCCAGGGCAATATGTTTGTGTTCGGTGGAGAATTCACCGCAACAAACGAGACGCCATTATGGACTTTCAATTTTCGTAAGTACTCGTCCGGCGCCATTTTGCTTTTTCGCTTGAGATTTTGTTTTCGTGTTCTAACACATCCCCACCCTACCCCTACAGGTGCGCGTGTGTGGAGAAAACAAGCGGCCAAGTCGTGGGTAAGATAACGTGAACAACATTCTCAGAACTAACATTAATGTATGGCAATCAGTTAGGAAAATTAAAGAATGCGTCACATGATGCGCAAATTGAAAATTTTGGCCTAAATTTTTCAAGTTCGTCGCTCGTAATCCGCCTCCATCCTCCTCAATCTTAACCATCCGTTTCAGTTTTTGGCTTATTGTTACCTCTTTGATGTTTTCCTACCTTGGTAAACTATTATTTCGACGTTTCTATCGATTTGTAAGGTAACTTTGTACAACTCAAAAAGTTACTGACATATCGTTTGTTAACTGCTTGTCTCTTCCTAGGGCCCAGGCACACGGCGGTCACACACGGCCGTGATTCACGAGGGCTCGATGTTCGTGTTTGGCGGTTATATCGACATGAGAGGTGCGAGCGACGAGCTCTGGCAGTACGAGCTTGGTGAGTGTTCCTATCTCGCTGATAAACCATTCTTTTGCACTGAAATCATTCATCTACCATTGCCACCTAAGACACTATTCGACCACACGCATGATGACTTGCCTCGGTTTTAAAATGAGTCCTGAGCCTTTCTTTCTTCACACGTTCATTTCATACAAATCAAACTCTTTTCGAAACGTTTTGCACAAGGCCTCGTTTTGAAGGAGAGGCAAAGGCAACTCGGAAATGGCCTGTTCTCGTGCGGTCGAGTAAAAGTTGAAGATTGGAGCTGGGGAGACACGGCTCGCTCCCAGGGCTCAGTCGCTATTAGGCTGATTTAGCAAGACGACGGGGACGTCACTTGAGGACGTGATAGCGCGCGAATAGTCTGGACCCAACTTTATTTCGACTTCCGGTGCTCCCGTTGCCGTCCTGTGGCCAGTTCACGACGCCATTTTGGTGGTTTTCACGTTGCGACCAGAACGCCACATATTTGCTGTCATTTGCTGACATTTTGCTGTTTTTGCGCATTTTTCGGTGCGCGCGCCGTCGTCGGAAGTCCCGTCGTCATTGCTAAATCACCTATTATTTGGCGTTTCTCCCCAGTCCTTTCGAGACAAAGGATGCACTGGTTTGCAACCTCGTTCCAGGGGCTTTCCATGGGAACGAGGTTGTCCGTTATGAAAACGCTGTGCGCTGTATCACTAACAGTAGCATGTATGTCTTGGTTTGTGTAGACAGTTCAAAATGGATCAGAATTAAGTGGAAAGGAGAGGGACCAAGCCCGCGATACAGTCACTCAGCGGCCGTTGGAGCCGGTGGTATGTGGGTGTATGGGGGCCTGGAAGGTCTACAGTCCAGGAACGATCTGTGGAGGTGGAGCTTTGGTATGTAATGTCTGGTCTGTTTCCACTGTAGCTCAGTCGTGATACCTGTAAACGATTCCAACTTTGGAACACCCACGATTAGTCAAAGTGAAAACTCGTGATAGAAAAGTGGCCGCGCGGAAACTGGAGGTAAGGCCTCGGCTCCAGTGTTCACACGGCGATTTTCTTTTTTCTCTGGCGTTTTCGCTTCCCCCACCCTGGGTACCAGAGGGTTTCTTTTTCCTTTGCGCGAACTCGCAAAGGAAAAAACCTCCGACACCCAGGGTACGCTTCTCCGAGCTTCTCGAGGGAAATAAACGTTATCAGAGTCATGGTCCTCTGTGTTAAAATTGAACATGTTTACCTGTAGGCTAATGCTTGTTTGTCTTTTATTTCAAGTGAGTCACTCGTGGTCGAGGATAAAGAGCCGAGGTGGTCCCCCGGCCTTGTTTGGCCATTCTGCGATTAAGGTAAAGCTCGCTTGTATGTGTTTGGTGCAGATAATTGCAGGCATTTTAAGCTCTCCTCTGACTTATGAACAAATACGTGACAGAAGAATAACTTTCTAGTGTGGATATATTTGCTTTTAGCTCTCCTCGGAGCATATATTTTGCCCTTAAAATTGACTAAATTTAAACGTTGGCCGCAAACAAAGGTAAAAAAAACAAACTTTATTTAAGTGTCAGAGGATTTATTTAAGAGTCAAGGATTTAGCACTGCTGTACTAATTGTGGACACTGTACACTGGACACTGTAACTTTCTACCGTCAAATGAGTGTCAATGGGCTTCCAAAGATGAAACTCAGATTTACCCAGAAAATCTACTCAGTTTTTATCGTCAACCGTCTATAAGCCATATGGAAGGTCACAAAATAATTATACCCCACGGGGGAATTACCTTGATGTTCAGACCGGCAAATTCTCTCAACTGGTTACTTTGACAAATGTATGGAGAGCACTAAAGAGAATTTGCATGTTGACCTCTTTCTTCCTATCTATGTCACTATATAGGTTGGAGATGGTATGTTAATATTTGGAGGTGAAACAGCAGATGGCGCTCTACACAATACAATGTGGCGCTTTGATTTAGGTAAGAAAGCATTGCAATAAATAATGGCCGCATTTCTTACAACTCTTGGTCTTTGAACTGCACTATTTACGAAATAGAAAATGGCGCGTATATTTACATAGCCTGATGCAAACACTCGAGACAGTGTTTCATCCGATTTCCAAACACTGAGAATTTCATCAAAAAATACTCCGCTGCGCATCGTATTTTCAACTCTCTTCTCGGTGTTTGGAAATCGGATGAAACACTGTCTCTCGTGTTTGCATCGAAACAGCACTTGTCACTGTAACTCACGATATACGTTGATGCTCTTTTCCGCAACCGTTTTCAGGGAATCGTTCATGGAGTACTGTTCGTCCTCGGGGCGGTATATCCCCGCCCGTACGCAGCTGTTTCTCCGAAGGGGTGGTCTCTTCATCCGCTTTTCTCGTATCCATTCGACCGTCTACGTCGCACTCTGCCCCGCCCTGTACACCAATGCCGTCGGGCTTCCTGACAGAGGAAAGACTGGACAGTAAACCGACCACCAGAGGAGTGTCCTGGTGTGAGCCCGTCACCCGGTGGGATAAGTCAGCGGCATCACTGGGCTCCTTGACTTAACGGCGCCGTTAGCTAGTTCAACTGTGATGAAATTCTACGACGATAAACGCAGTCAAAATCGCCCGGCCTCCATGTTTAGCGCAGAGGTGTACGAGAACTCTAAAGGGATGACGTTGTCGGACGACTCTCTGCACGCCAAGCCGACCTACACGCGACTTGAGCCTCGTGAGCATGTGAAGGCTGGAACTAGATCCCAGACTCTTCCCGCGCAAGGCGTTTCCCTGGCCAAAAAAGGCCGAGTGTATAGCCAAGAACTGTTGAATATGAAATATCCTGTTAGCGAAGATTTGAAGAAGAGTTTGACAAGTCCTGTTGCCTGCGTGTTGGTTCTTGGCGGAAAGACGCGTACCCAGCCTGCAGATATGGGAAGAAGTCTCGACATATGGCGTTGTGATATCGATCCAGGTATGGTGCCGTTGTAGTTATAGAAAGTTTTCCAAGCGCTTATAAAGTGGCGCGTTATTTAATCACCCAGATCTCTGATTCAACCCGTTTGTAATGCGCTTTATAATCTTTCTGAGTCTTGACCATCCATGTCCCTTATGGCTCACGTTTACTTGCCGTAAACTATTATTTTCAGGTAGTTTCCGATTCTTGTTATCCAATCAAAAAACAGCGCGAGCACTCACCTGAGTACTCCGAAAATTGTCATGCCAGTATGACGTAATGAGGATACCTCGAGTGGCGTAGCAACTGCGATAACGTAATCCACGGAGTTCAGTCCCAACCACGTCCCCAGGGCCATCTCCGCTTTCAAGATGGTGGGTGGGCGCGAAGAAGACCCTGGCGAAGAGCAGGTCACGTGACAACAAAATTAGCCAATCGCGAGCCCGCCGCCATTTTGAAACAATCAAAATCTCCAATATTTTTGGAGACGCGTGACCTGCTCTTCGCCAGGGTCTGCTTCGCGCCCACCCGCCATCTTGAAAACGGAGATGACCCTGGGGACGAGGTTGAGTTCAGTCCATTCTCGGAGACGAGATTTGAATCACTGAAGTGCTGTTTCTGATAACCGCCATGAAAAGTAAAGTTTTCAATTTTTACTTACCTGAATTAATGACAATTATCTTTTAACTTTCAGTGAAGAAAAAGCAAACAGAGCGAGTGGAAAAGATTACCGTGACGGACAACCGTGCGACCGCGCCTTCTATTCCCTACTGTCATTTGGAGTATGCTCCTTCGGAGAGCACCGCTGACCCAGATGACGACATGGACACCGAATCAATAGGCAGCGACCTGGTGTTAGCAGACATGTCTGATAGCGACACTCGTAGCGTGGATTTCTTATTGGACGACTACGGCTGCGTGAGCGCGTCACGTGGTTTCCCTAAAGTGTCGGTATGAACTGGTGACGTCATAGAGGCCAACCAAACAGAATTAACTCATATTTCTGCGCAGTTATTTTCTAGAAGATTCCATATTTTCTTGCGGCATTCAAATATTTTTAGCGAATCAAATGTTCTCAAACTCGTCTTTGTATCAATTGAGGTCATAGTTAATAGAGTGAAATGGTTATGAAGCCCGGTAAACGTCAAAAGAACAAACAAAGATGCTAAGATCATAACCGTGCACAATCTTAACGCTGACACACTATGGTTAAATCACGTCACCGAAACGTTTCTATTGGTCAGTTGCTTGAACTGGCCAAAATAGCGAACAAAAACATGTAACGAAGAATTTTGCGAGACTTCGTAACCATACCCTTTATCAACTATGAGAAGACATATCAACACTCGAGACAGTGTTTCATCTGATTTCCTAACACCTCGAATGTCAACTCTCTTCTCGGTGTTTGGAAATCGGATGACACACTTTCTTTCACAACAGTGAGCAAATCCTAATTTCTCTTTACCTTTCTATGACAAATTCAAGTAAGCAGGTCAGGCGAATTCCCAGGTGGAATTATAGAAAATGTACCAAAATGTAATGAGAATTTGAAGCTGAACTTGACACTAAAATGATTAGTTTTTGGCAAAACAATTCTCAAAACGTTTTGAATTCCACTTTTTGTTACAAACAAATTAAATAAACGGAGACTGGCAAAATAACTTTCAAATTATTCTCCTCTACTCAGTTTCGATGCGATGTTTTTTTATTCCAAACGAGCCTGTTTTAGGGCCATTTGTTGTACCGTACTTGGTCGGCTGGTTTCCGCGTTATCTTCGGCTGTTTCCGTATATCGTCGGCCTGCACAACCTCGTTCCCATGGCTTTTCCCGTCCCCTTTGAAGGGAAAAGCCCTGGGAACGAGATTGCGGCCTGCAATCGCCTTACGCTCCGTGAAATAATTGCAATTAAAAAGTTGCACGCGTATATGTGCAGCATAAAGTATTTATAATAAAAGTTACATATCGGACAATCCGCAATCATATATATATCATCACAATCAAGTTTCTATTGATAAGAATGTTGTATAAATTTCGATATATTTAACAATTAATTTCGTATTATTCTGTATTTAAGTAAACATCAATGTTATTTTTTCAGCCAATGTTGTGAAACTAAGAGAAAATAGATTGTAAATCGTACAACAGGCTTATGTAGCAAGTTGTAAATCGAAAAGAACTTTGTATAGAGCAGTTTTCAATTGAGTGGCGGAATTGCTTTTGTTTTTCATTACAACGCTCTGAGATTGGTCTAAGAAACTCGCGCCACCTACTCAACCAATCAGATGCAAAACCAAAACCAATCGCGACTTGGTCACGCGCGTTTTCGCGCGCTTGGCGCCAGCTCCCATTGGTTCCTTGCGTTGTTTACGTTTGTTGTGATTGGCCATTGTAATTGCTTTGGTTTTGGATTTTCAACACTCAATTGAAAATCGCTCTAACAGGTCATAAATAGTATCATAAGCTTGTTTAACAGGTTATAAATCGTTCAACAGGAACATAACTAGCCTGTGTAGTTTCCGCTTTTGATTGTGCGCGATGCCGCGCACCAACAAAACCGCCAACAACACAGACCGGAATATAACGTGTTGATGCAGACTAAACAGCTTGTCAGAAGCCCAAATATGGAAAATAAAATTATGACACCTTTATTCTTGGCGTGTAGAGGTATTTTGTAACAACTGGTCACGTTACAAAGTCAGTCATTCAGCGCCCAAGTTTACCGAGGGTTTGTATCAAGATTGACAATGTCACGTGACCAGCTGTCTTCATCACTGTCCGAGTAAGGACCCTCGTATCCAGGCGTTTTCGAATTCACCCCTCGTTTTCAAGCCGCCACATATTCTGCGCCACTTCCCCGCATCCACAAAATGAAGAGGCGTCAGCAGGCAGGGCATGGGAACGACAGACACGTGATTACGGACATTTGAAAAACTCCAAGTGACGTGAAACAACCATCGGAGCAGAAATAACGTTTGTTGTGATTGGCCATTGTAATTGCTTTGGTTTTGGATTTTCAACACTCAATTGAAAATCGCTCTAACAGGTCATAAATAGTATCATAAGCTTGTTTAACAGGTTATAAATCGTTCAACAGGAACATAACTAGCCTGTGTAGTTTCCGCTTTTGATTGTGCGCGATGCCGCGCACCAACAAAACCGCCAACAACACAGACCGGAATATAACGTGTTGATGCAGACTAAACAGCTTGTCAGAAGCCCAAATATGGAAAATAAAATTATGACACCTTTATTCTTGGCGTGTAGAGGTATTTTGTAACAAACTGGTCACGTTACAAAGTCAGTCATTCAGCGCCCAAGTTTACCGAGGGTTTGTATCAAGATTGACAATGTCACGTGACCAGCTGTCTTCATCACTGTCCGAGTAAGGACCCTCGTATCCAGGCGTTTTCGAATTCACCCCTCGTTTTCAAGCCGCCACATATTCTGCGCCACTTCCCCCGCATCCACAAATGAAGAGGCGTCAGCAGGCAGGGCATGGGAACGACAGACACGTGATTACGGACATTTGAAAAACTCCAAGTGACGTGAAACAACCATCGGAGCAGAAATAACGAACGTTGTTTTATTAACAAGAGAGGACGATAATCAACCTCGTTCCCAGGGTCTACTCCGCTTTCAAGATAGCGGCTGGGCGCGGAGAAGACCCTGGAACACGCTGGTGAACCGTGGAGTATTTTGTCACGTGACACACGTTCGATCGTCTTCGCTGCACTTGACCAACGGTTCTAGGATCAAATATGATGATATGCTGGTCAAGTGTAGCGAAGTGTGTCACGTGACAAAATACTCCACGATTCATGGAGTATTTTGCCAGTGTGTCCCAGGGTCTTCTCCGCCCAGCCGCCATCTTGAAAGCGGAGTAGACCCTGGGAACGAGGTTGGACGATAATCTGACGTACTCTCATATTTTCTTTTTTGCCCACATAATTACACTTCCCAACGGCCATGGATACCTTATATATGTGCCTAAATACAATTTTAAAATAAGCGTTCTGTTTTCTGGTTTATACACGATAAAGAATAGAATTTGAATTGTCAGTATCATTTGATCCAATCTGAACGAAATCAAAGCAACTTGAAGTTAAAAGAAATATCAACAAGTTTCCTTTTGAATTTAAAAACTGTACTTTTTAGTTGAGAATATTGGTGGCAGCAAAGATATTTCATTTATCCGCTGCATCCATTTATCGTGAGCTGTAATTTGTTTCCCCACACACGTAATTTGTTTAGAAGTGTTTAAGATTCAGCCCGAGTCTCCCTTGCTATGTAGGCACTCCAAGCTCCAAGACCGAGGGGACAGTTGATCCAGTAGGGAAGTCTGGGGAGAAAAATAACACAGTTTGTAATTTGGGCACTGTTATGTCACGATATTTTAAGTCAAAATCACCTTCCAATTGAGGAAAGCCTCAAAATAATAGTTTACTAAGGTAGAAAAACACAACAAATGTAATGATAAACCAAACAGGAACAAGGATAGTCGAGGATGGAGAAGATTAAGACGGATTGCGAACGGCGAACTTGAAAAAATTGGCCAATTTTTTCAAGATGCGCCATCCATGACGGAAGTTCTTTAAGAAATTCTGTGACAAGTTGAGTGACCTAGTTATATGGCCTAAGCTCTTACGAGTCTCCTGTAGCTCAGTGGTAGAGCGTCTGTTGGGGTAACTCGGAATTTTCTCCGAGCAGCTTGTGTTACTGACTGAATATATTTTTCGTATTTCTTCGCGCGCCAAACTCATCCACCGCTCGAGCGAGAAGTCTGAAATTCGACCCCCCCCACCAAAACACCACCGTGTAGTGTCTCTGATTCTGACCAATCAACGGCCAGCTACGTCATCAGTATGGAATTTTTCGGGTCGAATCTCGAACGGGGGATCAATTGAGCCGCGCGCGAGGAGATAAGGCTACTTACACTCTTGCTGGGGCAGTTTTGTATAGCGAACCATTCCTGACTGTACAGACACATCAGGAGACCATTGCCGATAATCAGTGTGATCCACATGAACACATTCCATGCCTGCGACACGTTCTCGTGTTTCTTCGGTTTCAAGAACACAAACGACACTAAAAATAGCAACAGTAAACATGAGTTCAAACGGACCAAATTAACACACATTATCATATAGTAAAACGTTATCGCATAAATTATCATATATTATCATAATTAAAATAAATTATTTACCGGTCTGATTTGATTATGAAAGACAAAGAGAATGTTCTGGATTGCATTTCTAGCAACAGATCAAATCAGGAACACCATAGGCGTTTTCGCGATAAAATCTGATTCTTTTATTAATTCTGAAGTGTCAGCCGTCTCCTTCCCCCCCCCCCCCCCCCCCCCCCCGAGATGTACAAAATTGCACAAGGCCAAGCCATATAACATGTAGCCTACGAGCAGAAACTCTTGTTTGGGTTTCAATTACGAGACTTTGGCTCATAACTCGCGCCTTGCGAACGCAACCAAGAGAGGCTGTGCCACATGTTGTCACAGCCGTTAATTGAGTCGTCACGCAACGTCACGCAACGCTTCTCGTTCAGCGTTGCGTGACGACACAAATAACGGTTGTGAAGGAGACTATTTGCAATATTCGGATCAGACTACTTACATCCAACAGCACCAAACATGATGAGAAGAATCGGGAAGAAGAAGCGAAATGCGAACATCAGCACGTACTCATGGACGATGGCGGACAGAATAAACACGCTCACAGTCGCCAGTTGACGGCTCTTGACATACTGAAGAGGAGATAAGTAAAGGAATCAACCTCAACTCATACTGATTAAGATCTGATTTCTCCTTGCAGCGTCATTATATTTAATTTCCAAGTAGAAATGTGTGGAGAATAGGGAAGATGATCAACTAAAGGGATATCATTTTGACGTATAACCAAATCTCAGAATTAAAGGACACTGTCCGCATATTTGCTCAAAATGTTATAAATGCATGAAATAAACTTAATTAACTCTAACTAAATGATAAAAAGCAATTCTTCAAGAAATCCACACTGCAACAAAATTTTGCAAAATTTCAAAGATTTTCCGAGCCAAATTTGAAACTTTGAAAAACTGACATCCTGACGTTTTCAAAAATCCATATTGCAATCCATTTCCATCCTCGCTGTCGTTCGTCATCCTCACTTCCTAATGGGTCCTGTCATTTGTCGAGTGTTATTCTACAGAATCAAACCATTATTGATCAACTTCCTATGATCTAGATATGTTTCTGAGCTTCCCCAAATCATGCTAAAATCAGGACAGTGTCCCTTTAACTACATCGAACCAACACTAACGGCCACTCTCTACAACGACCACCTCTCAACAATGGCCAGAATTTTTCGTCCTGATTGTGTGCCGATCCATAGACTTAAATCTTATCTAAACCTCTCTACAACGGCCAGGATGTAGACTGCAAAACAGTCGTATTTTTTGCGTTGGTCTGTCAAACAAATGCGCGCGGTCTTTGAACGAAAGATCTGGAGCGAGTGTGAAAACGGAGAGTGGAACTGGGGACTAGCCAGGATGTTTCTCTCCTATTACAACCTCTCTTCAACGGCCACTATATTTTGCCTCAGGTCGCCGCTGTAGAGAGGTTCAACTGTAACATGAAAAGAAACAAGTCAAGGAGAATTGATCAGATATTTGGCGTGAACTTGAAACGCATTAGACAGCCAATCAGAGGAAGTGCTGCTTCTCAGTTATTCCATGAAGCGTCGTGCAAATCAATCAAGTATCCAATCAGAATGCGCGTTATATAACCACCATTTTATAACTGTTTAATACAACGGTTTTCAATTGAGTGTTGTAAAACCAAAACCAAAGCGATTACAATGGCCAATCACAACAAACGTTAACACAGAATGAACCAATGAGAGCTCGGAGCAAATACACGTAACCGACGCCAAGCGCGGGAAAACGCGTGTGACCAAATCGCGATTGGTTTTGGTTTAGCATCTGATTGGTTGAGAAGGTGGCGCGAGTTTTCTTAAACCAATCACGGAGCGTAGTAAAGCAAAACCAAAGCAATTCAGCCATTACTTTCGACAGTAAATTGAAAACTGCTCTATCCACACCTTAACAATATCCTTGTAGATGTAAGCATACAGCCAGTCATGCACCACAACATTCCACGTGCGATAGTAGTCTGCATACGATGCAGCGTTCCACCAATCCTGTTAAACAGTTAGACAAAAACAGTTTTATTTGGGGGCACAGGTGCAATTTTCGATTAATCCTCGTAAAATACCCGAGCAGTTTCCGAGTCGAAATGGCACGAGCTCTCGCGAGCATACCGATACCATACGCCAGTGTGACGTCAAAAGGTACGTCATGTTGCTTAGCAACATTCGAACAGTCTTGTCAAGTACCAGTGTATCTATGTTGTACTTGTCATTTATAAACATCAAAATATAAAACTATATATCTTAAATAAATAAATATGATGATAACTTCCGATATCCGAGAATGGACTGAGCCCGCGGTTTTCGTCCAGAAGTTGCTAAGCAACAAGACGTATCCTTATAGGCCAATTTCGATATATTAAAATTCTAACTTGGCTCCGAGCTTAGGGGAATAAAACAAAAGAATTCGAAAAGAAATCACATCGAGGTTGAGGGATGAATAAATAATTTATTTTGTTTTATTCCCCAAAGCCTCGGAGCGAAGTTAGAATTTTAATATATCGAAATTGGCCTATTATACCCGAATAGTTTTCGATCAGTTATTGACCAATGAGAAATAGAACGAGTACTCCGAGAGTTGCACATCAAATTGTCACCATAGGGTATTACATCCCGGCGGAAAACTGCGGGCTCACTCATCAAAACACATACTTGTGTTTATCGGATTGGAAGAATGATAAGAGTTTTTTACAGGTCTACCTTGTAGAACATTCTGTCGGCAAACCTGGTCATTTCTGCAAAGGCGTTCAACCAGGAATGAAGAATAGCGAAAAAACCAAGAACAAGAACCATTGTGGCAGGAAGCATACAGCTGAACACCGACAGGGTGAAATGTCTGCCAGGGAAAACAACACAAAACATGTGAATTAACAGACGTCTCTCTTAGGACGTCACTAACAGAACACCCGTGTGACGGGTCTGATATTCGACACGAAAAAATACAGACTGATGACGTAGCTTTACAGAGATCTGATTGGTGGAAATTCAACATGGATATCTGAATTTTTTTTTTCCAGAAGTGACTACTAAACTGATGTCTTATCTGATCCTCAACATAAACAGACTATCACCATAGGAGAAAAACAGGTCATTCAGCGGAAGTTGGCTGGGTATTTTAACGAGCCAGTTGTTATTTTTCGAGCTTTAGGCTTTTGGCTGGGTATTTTTATGAGTCAGTTTTATTTTTTTGAGCCTTTAGGCGAGAAAAAAATAAACATTGACAAGTAAAAATGCCCAGCCGTATTACACAAATTTCCACAGAATAAATCGTTTATTATACGACATAATTCTTTCCTAAAATATATAGGCTTTTAGCAGTGTTTTCCGTAGCGCGCAGTTGAGGGGACTAAGACTGGTGTAATACAGTCTCTTATTATATGGCAAACTGGTCCACGACGAAAAGGAACATTCTGATTGGTTCCCTGAGCGCGGTCCGTATTTTGCAATACGGACCGATATTTTGGTCATACGGACCGTATTTTGCAAAATTGTTTTCTATTAAGTAGAAAACATGTTTCCTCGTGTCTGGCGGACAATTTCGTTAAACTTTTCGCAAAGTGACCTGAAAAATGCAAGACTATGCTTAGCTTTGGCGCGGCGCGCGTTAGCCGAGAATGGTTGCATTAATTTATCAGCAAGTTTTTAAAAAAGCCATTATAATAAAAACTTTATTGAACTAGCTTGTTCGGTCCGTATTGGGAAATATTGGTCTCGTTCTTTTTTTGCAAGTTTATGGACCTCGCCTTCGGCTCGGTCCATAAACTTGCAAAAAAGAACTCGACCAATATTTTCCCAATACGGACCTCACGCTAGTTCAATAACATCTATATATTTGCACTCATCTTGGTGTGTATTCACACTCTAAAATGCTATGTCGTATAAATAATAATAAACAATAATTATTATCACAGACACAAAAATAAATCATGCATGGGCACAAATAAGGTAAACTAAAACTTGATTTCCACAGGGTGCCCATTCAGCTCGACGGCTGGTATCCAGAGGGGTGCTGCATCCAAAAATACATTTACTTATTAAGCGTTTCACTCCCAAGAGTACTAAGTTCAAAACTGAGGAAAAATCTTGAACTGATTTCATTTTGCAAAATTGTCAAAAACAAACAGCACCACATGAAAGTACTGCTCAATAGCTTTCATTTGAATGGTCACACACTAGGGTTTCATCCACAGACTCAAATGTTAGAACCACATTTATTCACTCAAGGTTTGACTCTGGGAGAGAAAGGATTAAGATTCTAAAAAAGTTAAAAATACTATGCTAATTACAGTAAAGAAGTTTAAAAATATGTCACGGAAAAGTTATGATAATTCGTTCCTATACTTTATTCCGGCTACAAACTCACTTGAAACTCCAATGTCCCTTCCCAATATTTCTGAAAACAGGCACACAGAAGCGAGCAAAGAGGTAGTAAGTGTAGAATATACAGGCCAGTGTTTGGAAAGTGTTGGACACGACGTAATTCCATCTGATGCATGGAGTCCTGAAAAATCATTGACATGAAAAATTAAGGTGGATCTGAAACCTTCCTTAGGATTTCATCAATTTTAAATCAAAATTAAACAAGAGAGCACCTTTAATACCTCTAATACAACACAATAATGAAGTTCACTGCTATACAGTTGAACCTCTCCTTACAGACACCTCTCTAATATGGACACCTCTCTATTACGGACAGTTCCCTTTGTCCCAACAAAATCAGTGCACATACATGTACATGTATAATCTCTATAAAGAAAACCTCTATAATACGGACACCTCTCTAATACGGACCGTTTGCTGCGTCCCTTCAGTGTCCGTATTCAACTGTATCTTTTTTTCCAAATTTGAGCTTCAAAATGGATGTGTGGCTTATTAGCCTCTGCATAGCTGGTGGTTTCATTGGTGAGTGATGGCAAAATACGAGAGATGCATATCCATGAAAACAAGAGGAATGGGGGGGGGGGGGTGGTGTGGGAGTGGGTTTCTCACTCCGTCCGCCCCATTCCTCTTGTGGCTTTGCCACTCGTTTTGAAATTTGTGGCGTCACCTCTTGCATATTTTGCCATTGCGCACCAACAAAACCACCAGCTATGCAAGCTGGTGGCTTGTCTACAATTGCAGCTTGTACAAAAGTGTTTTTGATACTTACATAGGGTACTGATCTCTGTAGATAAGAGTCGGACAGAACAGGAAGTACAAGTATTGTCCAAACTCAGGCAGTGGTTGGTTCTCTTTCTCCGTTTTGTCCAGGCTGTTTGTAGCATCATCCTCCTCCTTGTCAGCTGGATCAGTTTCTGCCGGTGGATCTGATTTGGGTTTTAGTCCTAAGTAAAAATAAGGGAAACCGTGACACAAAAGAAAAATATATATACCTTGCACCGTTGCAGTAGTATTTGAAGCATTGTTAGCAGCAAAATCTTGTAATTTAATTTTCCATGCGTTTCTTTAAATTCCCAAAAGTCAACATCTTAGAGAAAGTGATCGAGTGTGCCATGACAAAAACTACCCACACCAAGATATTGTGTCACACAATATATATTGCGTTACCCAATATAAAAAGTAATCAGTAAAGACAATAATTATTCATATTTCAAACTTGAGACTATAAACATTGATATGATGGAAAGTTACCTTTTGTCTTTTTGTAGGAAAGGACCTTGTGTGTATTTTCTCTTACGAAGGCGTGAACTTTCAGCATAAAGCGAATCTGAAGAAAAAGAAAGCCTTACATTGTAAGGAATTTAGATAACTCACAAAGATGTTCAAGCAAAAAATGTTTAAAACCCACTGTTCCTGCTGAAAATTTCAGTACATATAGGATAAAGGTTGAAGAGTACAGCTGAAGCTCCCGTAAGCAGACACCAATGTTGGGATGCAGAAAAGTGTCCGCAACTGGAGCTGGCCGCTTAGGGAATGTGTAAATACAGAATAAATGAGCTAGAATTCAAAATGGGTTTTGTCAAGGCAGCCGTAAGTAGAGCTGTCCACTTACGAGAGTGTCCGCTCATAGAACTTCAACTGTAGTTGCATAATGTCTCTAAAATATTTTTGACACTTGTATTTAATTGAAAGTTCATACTAATTAATATTAATTAATTGTATGTCCATACCTGTTCTGAAAGTATGATGATGGAAGACGCGGGTGGCAAGTCGTGTTGACAAACCTCCTGGACTGGGAATATTGCGAAAACGATCAAGTAGATTATGTACAAAAGTAGCCACACTAGATCTGGAAGGGGAAGCCATGAATGTCTGTTTGTATGCCAAGCGGTGAAAAGTGGAAACGCTAACATAGCCATGACCTTCATCACAAGCCATATGCTGACGACGGTGGAAGGTTTGCCAAACGCCCATCTCAGTATTGAGAAATCAAGCGAAATACTGCAAAGGAAAAGGAGGTTGACACTAGTTAGCTATATTTCACTCCCATTGTGGGATGCGCAGTGGGTGAATGGTTAGTGTGTTGGACTCCAGGCCCCAGTTGTTCAAAGGGTGGATAATGCTATCCACCAGATAAATCGCTATCCAGTGGATAAGTATTAACAAAACAAACTACGCTATCCAGCGGATAGTGATTTATTCTGTGGATAGTGTTATCCATCCTTTGAACAACCAGGCCCTGATTGAGAGATCCAGGCTTGTGCCCTGCCCAAAAACAACTCTGGCCAAGGCAGTCTATTCTGAGTGCACTGTGAGAGCCTCTCTCCTCCCAAGAGTATAAATGAGTACCAGTGAACTGTTAGTAAGGGCAACTTGACGAAATGCTGGGGGGTAAGTTGTGATGGAACAGCATTGCAACCACGTGGAGTACAAATACCCCAAGCTGTTTCATGACTATTGAGTCACTAAGTTCCAAAACTTTCAATTTTCACTGGAAACTTTTGCAATTAAGCAAAATGTCACAGCAATCAAAACCGTTACGATAAACCATCCAAGATTCATTTTGAGCGACCTAAAAGCTCCACAATTTGTTGAAATTCATTTGCACTATTTTTGCACAGTACTAGAGAGGTAAAATATGTGGGAAGTAACAAGTTCATCAGACATCCCTGAACCCCCCCCCCCCCCCCCCCCCCCCTTACCCACCACCACCACCACTTAAGATCTACAAGCTTACCTTCCTGAATCAATGTAGTCATAGACAACAGTATTTAAAATGAACACTATAAGCAGTGCTGCGAAGATGTTGTAGATCGTCTTGATATGGTTAACTTCAAGGAGTTCCCTAGAAGACAAAAAATCAAACTTTACTGTCAACATACCCTGTTACATGTATATATTTTACACATCATGACAACTGGCCAAATGCAATAACTGTAGGGTCCATTTTTTTATTTTTTATTATTTTTTTTTTGGGGGGGGGGGGGGGGGGGTGTTGGGCAATTTTTCTGAGCTCGAATTTTTTTTCCATCTTGAGTTTGTGCAATAATTTTTTTTCACCTTTTGCTTGCAAGTGTGACGTACCCACTGATGAGCTATATAATTATACACTATGTTCCATGCCATCAGCCATCTTGGAAATGTAATGAATTCAAGGATAGATATCTCAGATGATGTTGTCATTAAATATTGTTATCACCAGCATGCCAGAAGAACCGCCGACATGCCTGCGAAGTTGAGCCTGAGCTAACTTCGCAAGAAGGAATGTCACTTGGTAGTAAAGACGTGGGATAACTTCTAATCTCGATAAACATGTCAGAACATTATCCCAGGTAGTACTGCAGACTTTGTCGCAGGTACGCCGGTGGCATTATGAAAAACAAGCTTAACAGTCATGTACTTACGTCAATACTGACTGTCGTGGGACAAATATTTTATTTCCATTTAGTTTGTCTCTGAAAAAAAACAATAAAGCAAGTATGATATAACTAACTAGAAATATGTGACTCACAGGACATAATAATAAAGATAAAGGTAGAGATTAAGGTAGTGCCAGTAATGAGAGGACCGGTAGATCGATAACACGATTCTTTAATATAACTGTACAAGTGCACTACACGAGGAAGGTGAACAACAACAACGGCCTACAAAGCATGCCTAAACTAAGTACCGCTGACCGGTACTGGCATAGAGATAAAGTGCATTTGGGAGAGGAGAGGGAGAGGGGTTGAAGTTCTGGGCCCAAATGTTCAAAGGATGGATAACGCTATATCCGGATCCGGTGGATAGCAAAATTTAATATATAGCGGTTTTGTCAACACTTGAATGTCCACTTGATAGTGATTTATCCGGTGGATAGTGTTATCCACCTTTTGAACAACTGGGGTCTGCTGACAGTCTGTGTGTCATTTTCTCTTATGTCTGTATGTTACTACTGGTATGAAGGAATAATGAATAAATTGCAATTATGGTAATCTGCATTGATGTGAGAGAAACTGAACAGGAATGACTCAGATATTTCTATGCCTGGCTGATCAGCAAGAATTAAGCATATAATTAGTCATTAACATTAAAAAACAGTTTTCATGACATTTGCCTCGAACGACGATAAACATGTTTTTATCCTATTAAATTAAGGCAGGTGGAAACAACCAAACCTGTTTGTTTGTGAATGTCATTATTGATACAATATATACAATTATCCTTTGCTAATTATCTTAAATCACAGACTGTAAACATCTCAGAAATCAACTTTTACGTATTTAAATTATTTCACAATGAACGCTCATACAAACAATTTAGTTTAGTTTAATGTGTTCGCCATGATAATTTAGATGTATTTTAAAAATGATGTAACAAATGTGATCTAGCATTTTAAAAAGTGATGTACCAAAGATACACCATATGACTTAAACCGGTTTACATGCTACGATTTGTCGGCCCGATTAGCTGGCACACTCATACAGGCTAATTGACATGCTACGATTTTCTCTTTTACTGGATAGCACCATTAAGAAAATCAAGCCGATTTTCGTTCGCTCAGTCATTTGCTTAATCAAATCAAGCCAAATCAGGCCAACAAATTTTAGTGTGTAAATTACTAGCCTTTACTGATATCAGAGATGCTTCTATGCCTGGCTGATCAACAAGTATTCAAGTTTAAATAAACACAATTAGTCTTAAACAATTACTTTTCATGACATTTGCCATGAACAAGTGAACGATGACAGCAAGAGAGAGAATGTTTGTTGTAAGGCATGCAAAATTAAAACAGCCACATCATGTTTGTTGCGAAATACATTAATAAATGACAAGATTATAGATATAGATCTTGGTATAAGCTTAATAGATTAAAGGGTTGTAATTCATTTAAGGCTTTATCATCGTAAAATTTGACAGGTGATCTTCGCATAACACATGACGTTAAAAACGTTATGCAAACTGCGACTGACCTTAAATAACCTACATAAGAAGCTGCTTCTTCAAAGGATCTGAGAAAACACAAGATTTCTACACTATAGATCACTATACCGTTGCGTGATATATTTCGCCGATTTACTTTCGCGAAAATCAAACATCTGATGCGTCACTGCGAGCTGTTGTGACGTCGAAATATTTATTTCGCGCGTTGCACGAAACTTCTGCTTGCGTTTTAATACGGGAATATCAAGAAAAGTGAAGTGAAAGTTCACAGCACTGTGTAGATTCTTTGTACATCTGTTTCTCTGCGTGCTTTGAATTTTAAAATTTGATACATAGCTCTCAGATCGATTTTCTCTTGTGTATTCTAACTCCCACGAGCAATGCACGTGCGAAATATGATCGATAAAAGAAAACTTTATACCTCCCGTTGGTCAACAAGGGTTGCTTTTAATAACAAGAGGTTTCGCTTTATACAGTAATAATTTGGCCGTATGAGAGAAATAAATTTGGGATCTTTTAGAGATCGAGATCAGCTTACGATCGTACGATCATGATCACTAACAGTAAGCTTACAATAATCTTATTTAAGCTTACATGTACACGTCTAACTATTGTACGTAGCTAAGTTAAAAACGTACCGAGAATATGAATGATCTGTAATAGGTTCTAAATAATCCACATCGTGCAATACATCGTCAAGCAGTTCGTTGAGTTGGCCGTCTATTTGCTCCACTAACTCCGTTCTCAGTTGCTTGACAAAAATCAAAACATCAAAATCAATTATCTGTCATACTCGGAAATTTATTAAAAATGAATGAAGTTTGACATTTTGCGAAGCCATATTCCTCGCAGTGAGCGTAAGATAAATATAATAATCGCTATGTTTTCAATTGCCGGACCAGACAATATTTAAAACTGTTGAATCATGAGTGTAGTACCTCAGCCCTTCGGCGGACTTCTTGCGCGCGTGCTCGCCCATCTCGTCCTTCTTGTCCAAGAAATTGGCTCCTACAAAAGACAACAACTTGGTCAGATCGATGCCAACACTTTTTAAGATCTGCGTCGTGTTGTTTACAAAGACAAATCACCTCCATTTCGTTCGTGAGTGACTTGTCTTCTTCGTAAGAACGACGCAGCCATGCTGCGGTCAGAAACTTTTCTTAGACTTGGTGACCAGGCGTTACAACTGGCCGAGAAGGCCAGAACCGAGTTCCGCGTGTCACACACGTAGTCACGCTAAAGTCACGCTAGGTTACTAGGAATCGGGATCGCGGGAAGAATAAATAAATCCAAAATAAACATGCTCTAGTCCAAAACTCCAAAATACCGAAGAACTGCCTCCTAACCTGCGATCAGGCGTTCTTTTCCTTTCTTTCTTTTTTAAATCGCTTGATCAGTCATTCCCAAAAATTCCTAAGTAGCTCCCCCTTGGGGAGCAGGTATTTGCCAGAAACTAATCTCAGTCTGTATATACGTACCGTCGTCGCGGAAGCAGCCGGATTTTTTCGGCTCTTGTTTCACCGGCTTCTATGGCAGGCTATCGGAGTACAGACTTCGATTTAACAGTAATATCAGTAACATTAATTAATTGAGTTATAATCGTGCGCGTATGTCATGTTTGTCACGCGGTGAATTTATAAACAGTCAGTAACATGCTTCGGCGTGCATTTATAGATACACTTTTTAGCTCCCCGAAAGTGGCGACTTCTCCGAATATAACATCAGCAGAAGGCTGTTAAAACCGAATGTTTCTACTCTGATTTCTTTCTGAACTATGCGGCATCTCGATGTGTTCAGGGGTGGTCCACAGTTTAACTCGTTAGCTGCGCAAACCGGCTTCACTGTTCCCCATCGAGCGAAATGGATATTACTGCTTCAGTGATAAACAGTGAAATTTAAGAGTTACAGCGTCACTTAGTTTAATGTTACAGTACTCTTCGCAAGTTTCCTAGAAACGAACTTTCCATGTAAAGATAACCCGCTGTCTGACTTCCGTTGTAGCCAGGTTGAAGCGATTTTTTTTAAACATACAATAACCTCTGCACTTTTGGAAAGCTCTAACTTCTCGTGACTCGCGCGTGTTATTATATTAGCCCTTCACGGTTAACTTGTGTTATTATTCAACAAATTGTAACACTGTCCAAATATGGTCATGATCCACTCAATATCCGTCGACCGCACTCAACAGATATATTGCGATATTTGTAATTTCGCATGGGCGCGGTAAAATGTTCAAGTCAGCTCTTGAAATAAAAGTGGAAGAGTATTTTCTTTAGTTGTGTTCTAAATTTGTTGAATAATAAAACAATTATCCTGTTCAATCTTGCGGAATATCGCCTGATTTTAGCCAACTCGGCCTACGGCCTCGTCGGCTAAGTATCAGGCGATATTCCGCACGATTATGCAGGATAATTGTTAAATATTTGCATAACAATACGCTTGAACATAGAAGCGAGGCAATTTCGGGCACAAGCTGCAAAACATCGTGTTTTTCTTGAACTCCTTCAACTCTTTTAGTATAAAAACAGTTTTAAAACTGTAGAAGAACTACAATTCTTTTAGTTTAAGTTGTTTTTAGAAAAAAAATTGTAAAACGACTTTTCTCTATTATAAATAAAGAGTAGACTCGCATAAGCAACAGGGAGATCGGGTTACGATCTTTACGGAAAACTTTAACTAAAAGAGTTGTATATGTAGTCCTTCTCCGTTTTAAAACTATTTTTATACTAACATAGTTCAAGGAGCTCAAGAAAATCACGATGTTTTACAGCTTGTGCCCGAAATTGCCTCGCTTCTATGTTTAACTGTATTGTTATGCAAATATTTCAGGTTAAGCGTGAAAAGGGCTAAGTGTCACGTGGTAAATCCATCATTCCATCGGCTTCATAGTTACCGCCGTCAAAGCACGCGACACTTGTTCGTTCCGCGCGCTAATTGGTCAGTGCAAATAGCGTGACATCATTAATTGAATTGTCACGCGATAATAAATTAGCGCGTGTACAGGTTGAATATAAACAAAGAAAACTTTCCCCAATGAGCTCGTGAAAGGGGAAACGATGGATCTATTGCCCAGCCGCAGTTTTTTCGGGTTCGTAGCGATCGGCTGCGGAGCATACGTCGCGAGGGAATTGTGCGTCATATATTTTGTGAAACCGTGGGACAAGGAAGAGAACGGTTACGAAAGATCACCACCTCGCGGAAATTTCCCCGACTTGCGCCTGCATAACAACTTGATGGCGAATCACCTTACACCAGAGCTTTACGAATCGTTAAGGTAAAACTTTATAATTCAGAGAAGTGTTTAGAACTGTTCTGTCTAGGACTAAGCGAATCGAAAGCGAATGAAAGTTAACTAAAATTTAAATTTAAATTTATAAGAATGCATGCAGCGATAAATTTAACCAAACATTGAACCAAGCAGACAGGTGAAAAGTATAGTTATAAAGAAATCTGTCAACTCAGGTAGATATACCGGTAGTCTTGATGTGGCACCAAATTCTCAGTACTAGCGTTAAAAGAAACATGAGACGATTAGTAAGGAGAATTTTAAAAAATAGTCGGCGGTGAGCAGCAACATTCCTGAATGATTATCGTTAACGATGCTCGCTTCCAAATGTATGTGGTGATTTCAGAATTCGCTTTACTGTTTCGTGTCAACTCCTATGTTTGGCATCAAGTCGATATATCCCACTGTACTGACTTGTACTATTAAAGTAAAGTTATTTCATCTAATTGGTCAGTGATTCCACTTACATTTCGCTTTTTTGTTTGGTTCAAATTTTCTTCATGCCGTCTTTATAACTTTCACGAAACTGGCTTCTTGTTCTACAAAACTGCTTTGAATGATTCTTCAATTTCGCTTTCAAGAAAGCGTCTCCGAGCAGATTTGTAAAATTGTCATTTAGCACAAAATGTGTCGTGAATCCACAGCTCTTCTGAAAACTGAAAGTTTATAGTTCGATTTCAGTTACGTCCATTATTTTTCTTTTCAGAAAAAATAAGGAAAAAGGAATTTAAAAATTCGGATTTCACTTCACAGGAAACTGAAAAATGCTAAAGACGTTTTCGATCTGAATTAAATTGGCAAAAATGAAAATCATAAACAGGAATACCGGCTGATAAGCTCACGGTGCTTATTCTGATTGATATTGTTAATCACACGATTTTCTTAAATTTCAGGGTCGCAAATCCAAATACATTCTCATCAGTCCTTTCAAGCCACAAAATTTCCTGAAAAACTAAAAAGTAACAATAAATACGTCGAAAATACGTACAAGGAAACGTCCGCCGAACAAATATAAGCCCAATGCAGGGATTCTGCAACAATATAAATATTTCGTAATAAACAAAAAAGAGACCGATTACATGACCCAAAATAGCACAGACGAAAATATTCCAGACGAAAATAAATAGAACTAGCCTCCTCCGCAGGCAACTCCTGGGTCTCCGGGGTCTGGGGCAAAAAAGGGGCAAAAGAGCGGGCCCTGTCCCCCACCCGACTCAGTCACTTTTTTGTCACTTTTTTGTCCTCCGTACCAGTCTCTCACTCGTGCCTTTATATAAGAGTTGCCTGCGGAGGAGGCTAAATTAGAACATGCATTTGCGATTTTTTTTTAACTGAAAAGAGGCAGAAGGTCATAAAATGAATACTATGAAATGAAAGCTTTAAGGACGGTGCCTCCTAATACCAAAGTATTTTTGCGCGGTTTATGACTATGCGAGAAAAGCAGATCTTAGCAAGGGCTATTGGATTCCAAAAAGAAAATTGGGGGTAACCACGCATTTTTCAGAGATAATCAAGCTTCAATCTGGAAAAAATGCTGAAATAGCATTTTCTCAGAAAAAGAAGAAAAAAATATTTTTTCGTAGATTCCCTTTGAATTTGCCTTGACGTACACGAAAGCAACAATACATATAAAAAGCTTTAAAATACTTAACAAATGGTAATATAACAACTACTGTTTATGTGTTTTTTAATTAAAAATCATCGCAACGTAGCCATTATCAACCCTGACAGCTCTCCTCTGGTATACCAAAAATACAGTCTAAATAACTTTTGCACACAACAAAAAATTAATCATATGTTTAATAGGCTTACCGCTTCCATTTTATAACATAAAAAGTAGGGGTCACCACGCGTTTTTGTAAGTTATAGGAAGAAAACGACAATATATTTCCCTGCCGAGTTTAGTCTTAAAGAGATTTTGCAATGTTCTGTATGTGCGCGCGCTGGAGCGCGCGCTAATGACGCGAGAAATTATGCGCAGAACGTATGCGCAGTAACAATAGGAGGCACCGTCCTTAAGTTGTTTCAGACAGTAGTAACTTATATTGTTAATTATAAATTCAACATATTTATCTAGACCTTTTACCATTTGCCAATGTCAAAAAATCTTAACAGGCAGCTGACCACAGATAGCGGTTTCACGATTGACCAAGCAATCCAAGTCGGCGTGGACAACCTGGGGGTGCCATGGCAACGAACATCCGGGATCATAGCTGGTGACAGAGAGTCGTATGAAGTATTCGCGCCTCTATTTGACGGCATTATCGAGGAATATCATGGACACAAGAAAAAAGATTTCCATTCTAGAGACATGGACAGCCGTAAGATTGTCGACGGTCAACTGAACAGTGAATATGCGTTGTCCGTTCGCTTGCACACGCGACGCTCCATCCGGGGTTATTGTTTACCAGCAGGGTCCTCCGGGCGCTAGAAGGAACCTTGAGGGCCTCATTCGTATGGTGTTCGTACGACTGGGAGGTGAGTGGAGTCAAGGTGAGGGACAGTAACAGGGTGTTTCTATATAAGACTAGCAAAAGACCTTTTGAAGTGAGCTTTTTACTAAATGGCAATAATTAATTTACAGATTGAGCTAACGTAAAACTGTCGTAAAGAAACAATTACTGTGTTTCTGAATTGCGCTTAATTTTATGGAATGTTCTGCATACTTTCAAGCATTCATATCGATTTTAAATTTAACATTCGTCATCAAAGTAACTCTTGTGAAACTCTTGTAATTTAAGCACTAAAATCAGTTAGAAGCGCTAAAATCATTCCAAGGTCAGAGATTTAGGTTGCGTTTCTTTATCTACGTAAAACTGTAGACAAAAGGTTTCCTATGAAATTATGGTACTTTGTGTTGTTTCTAGTTCTGTTTGAAATTGTTCTTGAATTTTAATCGCTATAATCCATGGTCCTTCGTCCAGTAGTCCAGTCCCCGTCTCACTTCTTCTAATTTTTATTTGACTTCCGGTTTACATGTCGGAAAGCCTTGAGAACTGGACTACCTGTCCAGCAAATATAAATTCATATTATTCTAAGGTATTATGACACTTCATTGTATTTTTATCCTACTGTTTTTTCCAGGTGAGTTTGAAGGTGAATACAAACCCATTGCCGAGTTTCCTGATCCAAAGCTCGGATCACTTAATGTTTCATCTCATCCCACGTCACCACTGATCACGTGCTCAGGGCGTGCACGTGACTGGCCCGAGTCACGTGGTATATTCCGTAATAAAGACAATACCTTCGTTGTGTTCGTCAATGAAGACGATCACGTGCAGTTCAGGTGCTTCGACAAGGGAGGTAACTTGCAAAACGTGTTTGACAAGTTAGTCAGGGGGATGGCAGCGTTCGAGCGAGAGCTGAAGAAGTCTGGTGAGGAGTTCATATGGGACGATCACCTTGGTTACATAGTGTCGGACCCAATCTATCTCGGTACGGCGCTTGAGGTCAGAGTGCGCGTTAAACTACATCATCTTTCCACGGTAAGTCGTCAGTTACAAGTCTTGTTCGTTCCAACTTGATAAAAACAACTCAGGACGTTTCAGAGAAGAAATTAAATGTTATAGTGACTTCGAACAACCGAGCACCTAGAGGGTTAGTGGTAATTCCTGATGAAATAGCTGTTTATTTGCCAAATATTTAATTTGTTCAAAAGCCAAGAAAGAAGGAGGTGATACGACACAGAACGGAGATGAATTTAAATCTTATAGTGTTAAGTGTGACGTCATAAATTTTCAAATTATTTTTATCAAGCCTTAAACTCCCATCATTAGATAAAGATGGCTGCTGTATGATCAGCCACAAGATTTAAACTTGTTAGCACGAATAGAGAGCCAATTTTTGGCAAGTGGACGTTTTTTTGGCATGCTTCCTCCGAATAGCTGATCAAATTTCATAATTTCGTAAATTAAATTTTTGTGACGTCATAACTTTATTACTCTGTTACAAAGTGCTCCATTACCAAGGTTTAAATATCCTCTCCTAGGACCCAAGACTCCGATGGATACTTACGTCATACAAACTTGAGAAGAGACGAACTGGTAGGTAGCAATAAAGCGGTGTTTCGTCGATAAAGATATCATTTCTCCATACCACACGACAATCATATGCATACATTTCTTTAAATTCTAGTTCTAAGAATTTGTTGATCCATCAATGAAAGCAATATACCCAGTTGATGATTTTCTTCAATTGTAACGAGAATTTAGACGCCAATCACTTTTTTCTTTTCCAGGAATATCAGAAGGAGAACTTCTGTCTGGAGTGATGTTCATTCACAGTACACAGACCCTTGGTGTTTCTGAGGTATGTCACTTTGCTTTGTCATTTTATTGTAGCAATGCAGTCACTTGTGTGGTAATTAGATGTTTATTATTCTGAGCGCGCTCTGATTGGCCTAAAAATTATGGTTTTATCAGAGTATAAAACATTGAAAACGACGTGTTTTATTGTTCATGTTTTTTCACGCGCGTTACAGTGAAGATGACGCTACCGTTGCCACTCGACAAAGTTTTTGATTAATTTTTGACATCTTTTTGACAACTTTGAACTAGACTAGAAACTACAACCATTCAAATTTCACTGACTCCGCCTCCAATACTCCTTGGATTTTGATTGGTCAAGTCAAACGGAACCCATCTGAAAGTCGTCAAAAAGTTGTCAAAAATATGTCAAAAATTATTAAATCAAAAACTTTGTCGAGTGGCAACGGTAGCGTCATCTTCACTGTAAATCTATATCGTAAAGCATATAAAGAAGCCAAAGCCTTATACTGTCATACAAAGAATAAAACACTCCGCTTATTTGAGAACACTTGAAAATTTAGAAAACACTCGCTTGCGGCTCGTGTTTTCTTAAATTTCTCTTGTGTTTCAAATCACCTGAGTGTATAATACATGGCTTTAGCTTCTTTAATGCTAATGAAACACTGTTTTCTCCTCAGGTTCATTCTGTCCAGCGGTTATGTGACGGTGTGAACAGACTGATAGAGCTAGAGCGCATGCTCGAACAAGGAGAAGACATTGACGATGCTTTGCCTACTCCCCAGGTTCCTCGCGGCCAACTTGAATTCAATCTATAGGAACTTGAGGAATGCTTTTGACATATGATAGGTGACAAATTACGTCAAGATTGGTGCACAGATTGTATTAGCTTTTATGACTCGGCTGTGTCGGAGGAGGACTGAAAACAACAATAAGAAAATACTTTAATGTCGGCTTCGTGCCTTACTTTCTTGTACCATGCACGGCAAACATATGGAAACGTTTACACACTATTTCACTTTGGATAAAATGTAATATGTTGTTCATTTATTTAACTGAAGTCTAAAAAATTGAAGCACATTAAAGTATTTATAATTTATCTGCAGCGTTCTTTGTTTTCAGTTTGTTTTTCGGCCAAATATTTTTAACGAAGTCACACAGACTGGATGCCTATGCCAATCCTTACTTAAAGGAACGCGCACGCTCTAGGAACCGTGTCCCTGAGCCTGCGTGTTTGTGACGGTCAGCGAGGCTATCTAGCCCAGTCCCCCGACGAGCCTTCACTGCTCTTTGACTTTGACGCGGGGGCTCACTCTTGTAGCAAATTAATTTCCGACAGATAAGTTTTTCATTTTATTCAGTTCTCGTGTTGACACGAACTATTGCACAAGTAGCGCCAACGCACTGCGCACTTCGTCGATCGATAAAATTAACATACTGGCTGGCTACGAGATTATCATGTCACATCATCATGAACAAATATTAGCCTACTCTTCTAAGTTTGTCAGATAATTACAAAATCATTCAGTTTCTTGGGGGTAACTGAAATAGTTTGGGTTTCGAAAAACAAAGATCTTGACGTCTAAACGGCGTGTCCCGTTACGCGGGGAATGGTGCTCAACTGCGTAATTAAACTAATTACCCAGTAGGCAACATTTCAACATGGCCGGAAAGCACAAAAGTCTGATGTGTCTTTGATTGCACAATGCCGGGATATTAAAAAGAAACTCCACCTGTTTAATTACCGATTTGAATTCTAGGATTACCTTCTTCAAACAAACGCAAATCCTAAATTAAATTGACGCGATATCTCACGCATTCAATTGCAAGAAGAAATGAGGACATTACTACAATTTTTGTTGACTTAGGAGTCATCACCGGACACGTCTCAATATTTTAGAGATTACTTGTTATTGTACATAAATGCTCACGAAATTGCGTGCTTTAGGGTACAATGGTGTCTGTCAGCTGAGGAGGTCTTACTTATCAATCACGAAAAACTTAATAAAAAGTGAGTTAATTTGCTCCCCGGCTTTTCTAGAACAGAATCTTTTAATACAACTGCAGCCGCTCGGTGCGAGGTCGGAGAAAGAGTGAAAACAGTTAGAATTCAGTAAGGTAAGGTAAAATATATTTCGCCCTCCGTTGTTCGTTAACTTTAGGTTATAGTTAAAATAGGGTAGTTGGAGATTGGGTTAGAAAGTGTGTTCATCTGACTTACGTGGTACAATGAAAGAAAAGCTCTTTCGTGTTCCATAGAAATCTTTGTGCACTCGTCTTAGAGCATTGTCAGTATTGCGCAGTACGGTTTATATTATGCTGTATGATTTGAAATAACTTACGATTGAGCCCTCCGTGCGCCATATATACACTCATTCCAGTAGAAAAAAATCGAGACTCACCGCGGAGTTTTCAGTCACCGTCACCGCAGCGCGAGTTTTCTCAGTCTCCGCCTTCGCTTTTCCTTGGGAAATAATAGCTTGACTGTAGGTTAGGATTTTTCAACGATCGAATCGAAACGAAAGCAATACATGAGCACTTGAGCAGGCCAAAGGGTAAAATTCGCAGCTAATGAGGAGACAGTGATCTCTGGGGCTCTAGCTTGATTAATACGATTCGAAACAAACGGCCGGCTATAATACATTCCACTTGATTCCAACCGCAGGTTAACTGATACACTTGAACGCGCCGGCCTTTTTCAACATAACCTTTTTAGTCGTACAAGTAACCGCATATTGATTTCCATGTTATCGTTGTTACTTGCCCATACATTATGCAAAAGGTCTGATAACAGGGTCGTCGGTAGCATGACATATATGAAGGAACAAATACGGCTTTTACAAAATGAAGAGAAAATGCATTATTGTCGGGTTTGGTTCTGACGGACTGACAAAACTCGTGAGTGTGTAAACCATTTCAATCCTAGCTCCTCAATCTCTTAATCCATGAATGCTCCTTTGAGTGCATGTACCGTAATTGATTTTTTTTTCTTCTGGCATTCTTTCTACCAAAGCTATTGTTTTGAGGTTTCCTTCTGTCAAGTTATCGAAGATAATTTCGTGTCATCCGGCAACATCTAATTTCCCCTTACAAATTTCAATGCGTTGAGAATAAAGAGAATCATCAACAAGAGGCAGAAACTAATAAGGGGTTTCTGCTATACTGAGGGGTATACTGTAGTGTCTACCAAGAGCTATCATTAAAAGAAATATACGGCACTAGATCAACTAAGGACGTGGCAGATGTCTACCAACTGTTATTAATTGTTTAACGTCGTACTGGTAAGTTCTAGTCTACCGAGGATTGTTACGGCAATAACAGTTCAACCTTCTTGAGACCTCTTGAGACAAGAAAACCGCCTTGAAGCGAATCACACTAGCTGGACATGCATATGTATTGGTGGATGATTTTTGAGAAACTTTTAACAAAAATACTCATGGAACTCGATTCTAAAGATAGTAACTTGTTTATATTGAGAAAACCAGTACATGCAGTTGCAGTTATCCATTTTAAAGCTGGAAAATATGTTTAGAGTGATATCAACCACACCTTAGCCTTACCTTACTAGTAAGTTCTAGAATTGTTGGCGTGTGATAACAGTTGCTCCACGTATATGCGCAACTGGACTAGAAAGAGTCAAACTGCAACCATGGCTTAACTCCCACTCGGTACAAGTTTTAATATTGACTTTCGATGAACTCAAAATTAAATCAAACCGCAATTATATCATTCAAGAATTTTTTGACGAAAATACTCTTGGAACCCGATTTTAGACAGAGATAGCAACTTGTTTAAAACTAGGTCAAAACTAGGTCAATTATCCACTTGACATTGTTATAAAGGTAATAAACAAAGACATTCTTAATTACAAGACAAGCAAGCTTTTCAATGCTATCTGAGTGTTTAGATATCTATGACTGTTTGTTTTGCACCCACCTAATTCAAATCTGTTTATTTTCCAAACATTTTAGATAGTTGCAATGTGATGGATTTAGTTTTTCAGTTCAATTAAAGCCACCAGTTTTCGTGATATCAATCACTTGAAAACAGTTTGGTTCACCGTCCACTGAGATCTCCTAAATGCAAGCAGAGCAGTAAAGTACAGCAAAGGTAGTGAGTAATCTTATTTTTCACTTTTGTTCTTCACCCTGAGTTCTACAGCATTATCAGAGGGCACGTTTTCGTCTTTGTGTTGTTTAACATACCGAGTGTATAATCGAAATTAGAAGGGTTTTTCTGAAGGTTAGCTCGTTCGAGAGGGCGAAATTTCGAGTCCTGGCCAAATCAGCCGGTGTCATAGTCTTCGTTTTTTGTTCTTTAGAAAGATTTCACCGTGTGTGTGTGTGAGCGGGAGAACGTGAACACACCTCGAAAATAAGTACCGTAATCGGTTAACTCGGGTTTCGAGAGCGTGCGGTGAATTCAAGCCCCGAAATGTGAGAATCCCTCTCCCCAATCCCTTCTCGTTTTTACCCTTGATTTGCATAATTCTCATATTTCCGCCCGCGCGAAGGATCATAGGACAAAAGACCAACTACTTGCCGTCTTCGCACAAAGCTTCATTCAAAAAGAATAAACCCACTACGAATGCCATCTTTCAGTCGCATTTCATAAAATTCAGCCATTTTCAAGTTTGTTCCGACATATCTACCCGGCCATATCTACCGATAAATTTTGAATGGAATGGAAGAGCTTTTTAAACTCTTCATGTAAGAATCATGTAAAGTCATCGTATGCTCATAGCCATTAGAGTTATCGTGACTAGACTTGACCAAGGCACACATGTGTTTAGAGAAGCCAACACAACTCGAACTCTCAAAACAAACAACTACTCACGTACGAGAATTCAAATTTCTTTACATTGTGAACACTGAGTTATTTACTTTCTCGAAGAAAACATTTGTGTCCTTTACAAAAATTTAACATCGCCCACAATGGTATTGTCTTTCGCGACATGTACTTACAGTGCCCATTTTTTTCAGTGATGAATTTCAAGGTGGCCGTGACCTGTTAGATCTGCAGTGTTCTATAATTTCTTAATTACCGATTGTAATCAGCCAAAAATCGTTTCTTGAGCACGTATGAGTGTAAGTTAGACACCTCCGCAAATGCAAATTCCATTCGACTTGGGACGTAATTTCCGTCTTTCCAGACATGCCTCACCGGACCGAAGTCTGATAAATCCAATATATTGCATTCGTGACTTAAAGATCCTTAATTGTTTTCAAAACCTTTTACTAATTACAAGATAATACTTAAGATTGTTCGACTTATTGCTAAATTAAACTGTTATTTTGATCATGATAGCTTTTCGGAAAAGAACACACAACATTCGTCTGGCACCAAATGCGACAAAATTCCGCCATCAGTCAAATCGAATTGGCGGACACTGATACTATGATTGAACTATTCCATGAAAATGCGGCGACAGTAGCGCTTGAGTTGTGAAGCGAATATTCAAGTTCAAGATTAGAAATTACACTTTTGCGGTTAAACAAGGAAAAAAAAAAGCTTTGAGATTTCCTGTTGACGGTGAACAAACTCGTTTTGTATTAGCTTTGACGACCCGCATAGTATTTGCTAAGCGTGCATTGAAACATGTCGTGACGTGGCCTATAAAGCTGAGTTCAGATAAAATCGAGTCGCTAAAGTACAGTATAAAGAAGGGAGGCGAAGACAAAATTATCCCGCTTTGTGGATATATTGGTAAGAGGACCACGAATAGATTGGGTGTCCAGTGTAACTAAGTACTGGACATTCAGTTCCATAACAAATGCCAATATACTAAAAAATAACACGAGAAGATTCTGAAGTTATAAAAAGACCAGGAACATTTTTTTGGCTCAAGTACTAGAAAGATTGTCAAGGCTTTTGGCGGACTGCACACAGTTAAGTTATTTTCAGTAAGTATCTCACAGTAATAACAGTAACTGTTTGGCCACTGATGTCAGTGTTATGAATACTTCTAGTCAGTACTCTAAGTTGTTTTGAAGTTTGCATGATTGTGGTTGCACTGTCGCTACGCGCTTTTGCACGACTATCTA
Organism: Desmophyllum pertusum; assembly: GCA_029204205.1. Lineage (NCBI taxonomy): Eukaryota > Metazoa > Cnidaria > Anthozoa > Scleractinia > Caryophylliidae > Desmophyllum > Desmophyllum pertusum. The sequence goes on along the minus strand of MU825890.1, from coordinate 1,101,583 downwards.
TACTCGCCCTGTTTTTGTTCCGCTTTTCACTGCTATATTTTATTTTATTTGATACATTCAAATGTACAACCAGCAGAAATGACTTTTGTGCACGATTGCAAGAGATCAAAACCTTAAATTCATTTTTGTGTCTCCTTTGATGAAATTAGTTTCATTGATCACCATGCACTTCCATTACTTCTCATATTGTTTGGCATGGGTTTTCTAGTCTTCCTTCGTCCCGTAAAATGATTAATTATTACATCTCCAATATCCAATTCAACTTCCGAAACAATTCAGTCTCTAGATCAGCTAATGGACATTTTATCAAGGCTATGAACCGTGCGGTCCGGCAAGCGTTAAACTTTATTTTGAAAGTATTCCTTGCCCTTACTTTAATATATTCGTAAGCTCAGGTCTGCGTAGTAACATTTTTCAGCATTCGCTAAAAGGCATTTAATTTCTCCCCTCCCGCTTTTTTTTTCGCTTTTTTTCGTGCGCCTCCCACGCTCTCGGAAAGGAAACGACTGCTACGCAGGCTACCTTGTTACAATTTTTTCTCTATAAATGATGTTTCGTGTTTCTTTGTTGTGATAGTGTACCATAACAACGCGTTACCATGTATTTTTCCCCGCGCCGGAATTGGGATTTGGATTGCGGGCATAAGATGTTTATTTATTTTATGTCAACAGGTCAATTGGCCGCATTGAATTTGTTAGACAGGGAGCAGTACTTGCTTTCTTATCATGGCAAAACGTCGGAAAAGTCGTCGGAAAAATTTCCGCTCGGGCGTAGGATATGAAGGAATGAGGGCGACTGCTCACTGAGCTTTGTTGAACAAATAGTTTATTCATTTAAGGCGGGGGTACACGTGAATTTCAGTGAAATTTTAAGAGGTTTAAAGAAGGGATAGAAGTAAAAAAAAAAAACATTTTTGGAACACCAGTTGATACCCACGCGGGTGCTCTTGCGTGGTTATCAACTGTCTGTTGTGTCAATCTACTAATTTTTAACTTCAAATTCTAATTTTAAAACTACATTAAATCTTCAATATTTCTCATTTCCCTAAATTTTACATACTCCTTTGAGAAAAACTATTTCCTCCAAACATTCCCAAAAATCACCCAAAAATTGACAAAACACCCCATAACATAGATTAATGAGATGAGCATAGAGTTTTTGGATTGCTTGAAACGCCTTAACGTAACGTGAACACAGTAACACACGATTACTGAGATCACCTAACAGTAAAAAAAACTTCAGTGAAAACATGTTTCTAAAATAACTACGAAAAAATGTATTGAATATTGGCCTGAATTGTAACTGCCTCGAGGTCTTAAGCAAATTAATCTGAGTCAGGAAGTGTTACGAAAATATGTTCTATTTTTGTGCTGGAGTTCCTGTAAACATGCCATCACGGATCAAAATGACACGAACTAGATTTTGCTGAATTCGTAGTTCACTAGCCTCCTACGCAGACTTTCTTTGGGCTCGTCACGCAATCTTTTCTTTCCTCCCCCGTCTGCGTAGGAGGCTAGTCGGTTCACACGCCTTCATTTCTTAACTGAACCACTTAATTTCTCAAGAGTGATCAACACTTTATTTCTCCTAACCTTATCAATATATTGTCAAGGAGACAGGTGATGTGAATAACGAAAATCATCAACTACGACTTGAATACTGTCTTGATGAAGTATTATATGAACTTGGGAGTGAAAATGTTGTTGTGATTAGAAAACGCTAGCCTGCGCAACCTTGTTCCCAGGGTCTCTCTTCTTCCGTAGCCTGCGTAGTAGGCGCTGGAGTAGAGAAGAGCGCGAGTTTTACCTCGTACGCGCCTTTCCAAGTCAAGCTCTATATCTGACTCCAGCGCCTGCTACACGGGCTATGGAGACGCTAATAGAGAGATTAAGCATCACGTTCTACGGCAAACGGAAAACGTCAGCTTGCACTCGATTTTCTTTACTTTTCCTCCAATCGTTAAAGGAGCTATGTCACGATATTTTAAACCATTTTTTGCGAAGTGCAAAATCACCTTCAAATTGAAGAAAGTCTCAAAATAGTTTACTAAGGTAGAAGAACACCAAAGAGGTAATAATAAACCAAACAGGAACAAGGATGGTTGAGGATGGAGAAGATTAAGACGGATTGCGAATCGCGAACTTGAAAAAATTGGCCAATTTTTTCGAGATGCGCCATCCGTGACGTAGCTCCTTAAATAAATCCATTAGAAAAATCGAAAATATTCCGTTCTCGATAAACGCGAAACTACTCACTTTGACGTACAAACGGCAAACGCCAGACGGCAAAAGTGGGTTTTTTGCCGTTTGCGGGAAAAAAACAAACGTCTTTTCTTACACTGGTTATTTCATATATTTTTTTCATATATTTCAGTTCAGATCAAACATGCCTTGGTACGATGAAGATGGAGACGAGCTTGAGCTGGGATCAGCTCAAGAAGTACAAGGTCACGGTGAGCCGCAGGTGGACTTGCGTGACAAGGATCCTTATCTGTGCACCTTGGAAATAAGGCTCCCTCGCGATGAGGTGCCTCGACTGAAGTCTCTTTACAGCCCTTTGCTACAATGGATCGATCCTGCCTTCCGACTGCTTCAAATTGAACACCAAGATAAATGTCCCTTTACTTTGTGGCATGAACAAGGTAACCCGAGCAGATTGTTAAAGAAAGTTATAACAAGGACCTCTTGAGCACGCAGTCTCTCAGCATTGTGCTGTTTTTGCGCGAGGAACCAAAATATCAGCTAAACGCACGATTTGCAAAGAGCTACTTAGAGTCCCCCCCTTGGGACTTCCACCACAAGATCGAACTGGCCAGCCGCACAGACATGCGCCCTGTGGCCCGCCAAGATTATTACGAGTCGTCTCCAGACCTCCCTCTGTGGACTGTCTGCTCGGTTCATTTCGGCAACGAACAGCTCAGGTTTAACATTTTCGTGAAGAAGTTTGAAGAAATGAAACAATTTTACAGCGTGTTAACAGGAGTTGACACAAGCGCAAACAAACCAGGATTCTGCACTTTTGATCTCTACTCTCAGCCTGGTCTGGAAATAAAACTATCTTTGAAATACTCGCCATGCTTACGACCTCGTCCGTCAAAACTCAGCGCGCTGAAGTTCAGCGTGCGCGATATTCTTTACATCAAACGGAGGCTCGACTTATGCTGACTTCAAACGGGGTTGACACGTGGCTGGCACGTGATCCCGATGGTAACGTGATTATTCTATCACGTGATGACACCGAGTGGTGTGACGTCGACGGACACTCGACAGAAGTGTCGGACAGTGGGCAGTGGAGTGAGACAGTCAGTGAAGATGACTCATGGGAAATGTCCAGCGAAACAGACAGTGAGGATTTCTCGTGTGAAAGCGGCTGCGATTGTTTATCGTCTATATCGATATAGACAGTGTTAAAAAGGCGTAAAAAATGACGCTTACAATGTACAAACAGCCACATAACCTAGGGCAAGAGTATGACAATTTCGGGACGAAGGTGCTCAGTGTGAGACTCAAATTCGGCGTTATTGCTCATAACCAGGAGCCATAATCCCTGATTATCAGCCTCCTAACGTAATGGCTTCCCTTCCTCTCTCTCCCAAACACTGTTGCCACTAACAAATTGTTAGGGCGGGGTCAAACAAGAACGACAAGAGTTTTGCTCTCGTTTGACAAGCAGCTCTCGCGCCAACCTCGTTCCCAGGGTCTCTCATCTTCCCGCTCTCATCGAATTCGAACCTGTTACAGCGCTTTTCAATAACATGCGAACTCTCGGGAACTCTGCTCAATCAACGGTTTCGTTTTTCGCTGCCGTCAACATTTAGTAATCCATTCAAAAGTTCACGTCCGTGGATTGTGATTGGTAGATTTCTTTCACAGTCCGTTGATTCGAGTTGGTTGTCGTCGTATAATTATTTTATGATTGACGGCAGCGTTGCAATTGTAAGTTGGGTTTTGAACTTCAGAGTTCGCGTGCTATTGAAATGCGCTGTAAAACTTTCACGAGAGTTCTCGCTCGTTTGACAAGCAGATTCCAAGCAGAAAATATCAACTTCCGCCACAGTTCTCAGCTCCGTTTGACCGCGCGCTAAAAAAGTTGAAGAAAACTGAATCAACTTTCATCACTCAGCAACTCTCGTTTTATCCCGTCTTTGGTCAACTCAGCTTGAACATTGGAATAGAAAAAGAATTGAGAGGAAAGTGGCGTTTCATTATTTTGCTAGTTTGTTCCATAGTCATTGCGTTTTATTTACCTGTCTCTAAAGCTAGCTAGTAATGTAAGGCCCAGTTCAGACGCCGTACTTCACATGAGCCGAATCGAATTCGATGAATTAAGTTCATGTGAGGTACGGCGTCTGAATCAATTCAGAACGGCTGAATCAATTCGGATCGGCTCAGCCGTTCTTCCCACCTGGCTCAGCCGGGAATCACGGCTGTGGACCGGCTTAGATTCAGACGCCGAACTTCACATGAGCCGAAACAAATGCATGAATTATTATAATGTATTTTTGAGTATAACAGCAATTTTCCCCTATTAATTTTAGTTCGGCTGAATTAAGCTCGGCGTGTGAATCAATTCAGCCGGTCTAAATTAATTTGAGTCGGCCTAAATTCGAATTCGATTCGTTCATGTGAAGTACGGCGTCTGAACTGGGCCTAACTTCATTCTATTCTTGTTATGTAAATAAACATTGCGCGTTCACATCTGGTACCCAGGCGTGCGGCTTACTCGATTTTAATTCATGATGTCATAGAGCAAGCACGCAACCAGTCCCCAGGCTCTTACATGAACTTCCCACTCGCCCGAGATGAGATGAAAAGAACGCGGGTCTGTTTAGTTTCACTTAAAAAATTGCTTTTCAAGAAAGAGTAATGTGACTCTTTTCTTTCAGTTCCTATTATAACGAATGTGTGTATGCATTCGCAATGTTTAACGCCGCTGAAAATTAACTTCCAAAGGCTTTATTATATTTATTATACGCACTTAATTATATGAAAAACAATTATAAGCTTCAGAAACTACGAATCTGGGCAAATCTTTTCTTCGAGCCACAAATAATATATATATTTTTTACAATAAAATAAACACAGCACAGTGGATTGGGGTGTCATTTCACTCATCACAAAAAATAACTAAGTAAATTTATTTTTGATGAACAAAAGCCACCAAACCCAAAGTGCTGGCTAAAATGATTCCAATCATTGTGAGAAAAAGAATGCCACATAAGATAATTAACATCTAAAACAGCTCACGTGAGATAATGAAATAAATTTGTATGGATTTGGAGCGAGATTATTACAATCCAACAAGCTCTTAAAACAAGTTTTTTTAATCGCCTCAAGTTCCAAAGTGTTACTAATTTCCGTGAAGACTAAACCAATTTGTCAAACCCTTTTGAAACAACAAAGCATTAAGCCCAAATACAGCCTTGTAAGCAAGTCTATCTTCTCTCAAATTAGCTGGGTTTACTGGAATCATATCCGGCCTTCCATTGATCCATCCGTTTTCCTGCAATCTTACGTTTTAGTAACGACTTGTCTATGTTGCTCACGCTATTTCCGAGAATCCACCTAATATGAGTGACTTCGCGCGGGGCCCAATCCATTCTGTTTACTCGGCTTTATGCGCTACGCCTATTCTCCTGGAGTAAAAAATGCAGTAGCCATTGAGCACGCGTTGCGAACCTATTTTTGTTTTCGCTGTCGGCGAGAAACTCGCACATTTCATTGTAATTGATTCAAAATTACATGTGATAATGAAATTATTTTATTCATCCATGCGCACTTCAACCCATTTGCACTTTCAAATTTTTAACCGACTTATTACGCTTTGCGGCTACAACGGAATAACTTTTGAACAGAACTAGATCGCTTTTAGAATCATCCACTTCGATGTGTTACGTTTACAGGCCTTCCTTCAACATCAGATGAAAGATCCGCTTTAAAAAGATACAGCGAGTTTAATTTGACAATGCGATGATTCTTGGCTTCACCACTGACGATTCTGGAACTTCGCTTGGCAAATATTCGGTCATGTTTCTATAATCTGCGAGATTTACGCACTGGATTTATAATTCACGATCGGAATTTCCAGCATTTCAGGACACTGTAGCAATCTTCAGTGGTAACTGATAAATGGTGGTGAATGACATATATATTCGTCTGTATTATTTTCTTCACGAGACTTTTGCACTTGTCATCGCGGCCAAGTTGAACAGTACGACACAATTCGACGGAAATGAAGCTGAAAAGATAAAAGAAGATGGATATCTAGAGGTAACTAATGAGTATCTCATTCTATGTAAAAATAGTAATAGGTTTAACTAGGTCAAACTTGTTTATAGATACTGAGAGAATATTTAAATTTGTGCAGTATCAGTTCTGTATTGTTTTACTAATGTTAAAAACTGACCGACTCTGGATAGTAACTCTCAGAGTAACTGGTACCGGCTACTCAAAGCGTAATGACTAGTTGATCGTTTCTTAGCACTTTTTCGAGAGAAAAAAAAACACTGACCTAATGTGCGCTCGATCCACTGACTTGGTGCATGTTTCTTTTAAGTTCATCATTTCACGAGTAGGAATAGAAACCTGTCGCGATATGGATAAGATTATGACCAGTCTCATACAATTAAAATACTATTATTATTTTTCATTTACAAAAAAATATCATAAAAAGAATCCTTTAGTTACTTTACTGAACTGTAATTGTATTTACATGCACAAAGCAAGATAGTAATAAAGACGATCGAGTTGATAATGTCATTTATGATCCTCAGCATAGAAAGAGAAGGCCTGGTCAAACGCGAGGGAGAGTCTTTCCTGCGTCAATGAAAAACTGGATTAATCCGGACACCGAACCCGATTGTGGATCAATTCACAACTGCTGCTCAGGTAAAAAATAGTCAAATTGTATACTTTGTAACACTTGGTTATTGACTACTGAAGCAATTCAAGATCGAGAATAACAACTCGTTTCTCGAAAAAGAAAAAACGGGATCAATACCCAAACAAGCTAAGAACGTTTTCAGTTTGAAATTCGAAGAGATCGGTAGGTAATCACGTGATCCCAGCTGGGTGGAGAGTTTCGCGCGCTCCACTTGGTGCTTGTTTACATTCACGTCCCGAGGCAAGGTTGCAGTTGCGTGGGCGGGTCGCGACAGTCGGTCCCTCACCCGGATGGAATTCCTCCTAATGAGCACTGCACGTAGGTATCATGAGTACCCGGTGTCAACTCACAGAAATGCATAAACTGAACAGTGACTCGTTGTGGTTTTAAGAGAATTCCTCCTCGTGATACCACTTCCGACGCATTATATATATATATAATAACAGCCATCGCTCTCTAACCCCCAGAGGATTGTGTCTGTATTCAAGCAGGGATACTGATTGCATGCAAATATATATGTAAAAGAAATTACCAAATCCTAGATTTTTCTTAAGACAGTTGTACTTCTCCATGAAAGAAAAATGCATGGATATCAGTCACGAAACCAGTAAACATTACTTTGCGTCTACCTTCATATTTGAATGATTTTTAGTATATGTCATTTGAAAAAACCACAACAATAAATGGGATGCTTTGGTAATTACTGAACCATAATTGTATTTGTGCCCGAGGGTTAGAGGACCAGGCTGTAGTGGACGGAAAGAGAAGTTTTGGTAACGCGCAAGAGAAAGTGTTTCAAACCAGGAAACCAACCAGGCTGTGGATCAATTCGCAACTTCCGCTCAGGTAAGACTCAACAGACTAATAAAACTTTTACTTTTAAATTGGGTAAATCCCTCTTACAAAGGAAGCTGTACGCTTGTAATATGGCAAACTCCTTCATTGTTCTTAAATTGATGTCTTCGCAACGGAGAACTCTTTCTCTGTTGCCTCTGTGGGAGGCGCGGTGGCCTAATGGTTATCGCGTTGGGGTCTGGGTTCGAGCCCACTCAGGAGTAAACGGGTACCGGCGAATTGCCAGGAAAGCCTGACAAAAATTCTAGGGTTTACTTGCGATGGACTATCCAGGGAAGTAGCGATACTCCTAGCCGCTTCATGCTATGGAAAGCAGAGTTAAAAACCGGCCTCGTGATAAGCTGATAGGCTTGTAGACAAACTTTAATCTTTTTTCAACCTTCTCAGGTTTGGTGCGTTCTTCAATTAAGGGTCATTACTCGGCTTGGAAACACCACTACAACATGTCAACTCCAAAGTACTTACTTTGTGCCAGCAGAGAAACAGAACAAGAAATAAAAGATCAACGGACAAGGCACAAGTTAAAAATCATCGAAAGGAGTGTCGACTATATTTCTTCGCCCTATCGAGAAGGACGCCATCTTTTTTTGCTTGACATGTTCCTCTGATGTCCCCTTATGCTCCCGGACAGTCTCATGGGATAAGCACAAGGGACAAAACGCTAGGTGTTTAGAGAGCCGGATGAATGCAGTTTTCCCACAAGGTCCCAAGACGCCATTATTGATGACGTCAATCAGATATCCAGAAATGGATATGGCCCGGACTGTTGAAGGTGTCATCGAACTGGAAGTGTATTATGATGCGATCCTTAGCTCGGTTTACGACGTCAGGAATTCCGAGAGTTTTCGACTGTAAATTTGTGGTTTTCTTGGTACAAATAAATTGTTTGATGTTGTTGTTGTTGCGTAGTGTCTCTGATTGGATGTTGCTTGGTTTTGAATTTTCGCGCGCAAGCCGCGACAACCAATCAGAGACACTACGTGGATCTCTGTAGAGCTGCGTCATCAGTTTTGGGTCGAATCCCTCATACTTCTCTCTCGAGCGGGGAAATTTTGAGCACGCGAAGAGAGACGTCTGTTTAGCAGGCTAATCAGAATTAAATGAATCCGAAACTTTGTCGAGTGACAAAACTACGGTGCGCATCAAAGTTTAGTCGATCCCGGGGTTTAGTCCAGGTTCTGCCCCGCTCTCTGTCACGCAACGCCACGCTTATCTGCCGCTTATAACTTCGTAAGGGGTTTTGGATGGGAACGGGAAAACAAATTAGCTGGAAAATAAATCTTCAGACTATTGTACATCAAGGGTGAGATTTCATGAGAGTTTGAATATTAGAAAAAAGTTGAAAGATTTGTATAGAAAAGTTCATGTCAAATATCTTCCCCAATCTCCCTGAGCCCGCAGACCGATGACCGAGTGGGACTGTTCAACAACTTGTAAACTTCCAAAAATAGCTTCCAGTTCTTCTCGCTCGAGGATCGGTTGGAAGGAAAAATCGAGCGGATATAGCTGCTTGTGAAGCTAATTTGGCTCTTTTAAAACAGCATGGCGGGTTGGATAAATCTTCCATTGAAGCGGTCCGATGGTGTTGACTATAAAAAGCCGTTGGAGAAGTTTATCAAGAACACATTTTCCGCTGAAACCGCGACTGAGAACGAAGACGCCATTTCTGAGCTAGCGAAGTTGAGAAATACTGCTGTAATGCAGACCTTGGACAAACATGAATCTGCTTTGGAGCCGTTGTTAAGGTGAGAACAATTTAAGCTTACTTATAATACAGCGAGTTTCTGTTGTGTAAGAAACGCCAAATGCTCCAATCTGGAGCATTAAATTTATTTGAATGAGCTGACAGTATTTTGGAATGAAGTATTGGATACATTTCCAAATTTTTTGCATTCAGCGGTTATCATGGAGACGATGTAGAATTAAGCTTAATTATTTCTGTAATAACTGTTTTTGCTTTTATTTTTGGAGCTATAATCGACAAGGTATTGCCTTGGCTTGCGGTAACATTTGAGTCTAACATGTACAGTACAGACTGTACATGTTGATTTTTAAAAAATTCTTGTGGCATTTTTTAAAATAAATGTTTCAGAAGAGTATAGAATATTAAAGTTTGTATATATATCAAAATTAATTCTTATGCATTGTATATTTCTTATGATTATTTGTACAACTAAAGTGGTGATGAATTTTTTCACACTATTATGTCATTATATTAAAATGTCATGTAAATAAAATGATGTCACAGCTGTAAATGGTCCAATAATATTCAAGTTGCTTATAAGATGTGCAGAAGTTACATGTATATTGTGTCATGGGAATAAAGGAGCATCAACCAGGTTATATTGTGTTGACGTACCATAAAATTCTCAAATCAAATTGTAGTGTTTCAGGGGCGAATAAGTCGACACTAAGTCAAGACACAGAGTCAATAAAACACCCTAAGGTTTACGCCATCATGCTTGTCTATTCCCTTCGATCGTAAAATTTAATGCTGTTTAGGCGTCACAATCCCTTGATGACCGGCCTTGTGGGCCAAGTCGAGTACTCTCTTCTGTAGCTCTCTTGGGATGACAATTCTAGTTAACACAACCTGGCCAATGTAAGTCAACTTGCACCATCACAAAGGCTAGTAAATACAGTCGAACCCCGATTAAGCGGCCACCCTCGGGGAAATGGAAAGTGGCTGCTTAATATAGGGTTGGCCGCTTAATCAGGGTTTTATTTACAGTATTATACTGATATTGGGACTTTGATAGCTGGCCGCTTAATCGGGGTTGGCCGCTTAATAGGTGGCCGCTTAATCGGGGTTCGACTGTATAGCATGAAATGGACTCAGGATGTGGGAAATGCCATTTTGGAGTGACGATTTAAAAAATTTCCCAGGCGGGCATCCCCGGGACTACCTACTCTGGTGGCTTATGCCTCTGGTGCTTGTGAAATTAATTCCCATCGCATTCAAATAAATCTCAAACAAGACCAACGGAAAAATATCAGAGTCTATGCCAGAATACATGCTATCAAAACCACACCCATTTTTTTGTAAAATAAGTAACTTAGTAAGTAACGTTTTCAGAGCCTAGTGGCTCAATTAGGAAAAAATCATGCTTATTGTTTATTACAGCTATTTTTATTTTAAATTATTTCTTATTAAATTTGTGTTGCTCTTTTTGTGTCAGGTACTATGATCAACTGGGTGCAATGGAGGGTAAACTACCAATATCAGAATCACAGGTAAGGCTACTGAATTGCAAATTATCCGCTTTAGAAGTAGGCGAATTATGTGGTTTGGTCTTGAATTTTGTAATAAAATTGCTGTTTGATTGTTTTCACTTGATAAATATTTATACATATGTCAGTACTTACTCTTGGCACTTGGTTTTCTTTAATATTACTGCATGAATGAATGATGATTGGTTGTCAATTTGTTTTGATTTGTTTTGTATTACATTTTGTTATAGATTAGAATCTCGTTTACTTGGTATGACGCATTTGACAAAGGATCCTTGTTTGGTTATCGCAAGAGCTGTAAGTGGATTCAATCAATCTTTATCAGTGGTCTAACTAATAAAGAAATCCAGCAGCTAGTAACAGAAGTGTGTATGTTGTCTTATTTTTCTGAGCTAGTGTCAGCTTGTGGTTACCTTTCTCAGCAACCTAACGTCCTCAGGGCCTCGCTAGCTCGTTGGTATTCAAAATGGCAACGAGAGAAAACCCTGAAAAACACCAGATTAATGGTATATGACCTTGGCTTGCCATTGGCTGGTTTTAAGGTCATGTGATCTGGAGTTAGCCAGGGTCTTCTATCACTGCCATTTTGTATACCGAGAAGGCCCTGGGGACAAGGTACATAATGTAGCTTTCTCAGTGGGCAGCATGGTGGCCTAATGGTTAACGCATTAGACTTCAGGTCACGCGGTCTTGGTTTGAGCACTGGCCGGGCCGTGTTGTGTTCTTGCAATTGAGCAAGACACTTGTCTTTCTCTTGTGGTACCAGTGAACTGTTAAATAGGGCAACCTGAGACCAGCATCCTATCCTGCAGGGGAATAATAATAATCCTAATCCCTATGGAAACCAGAGTTTTGGGTGCTGTCACTGATGAGGCTTCTCCGAACCATTAGATTGGCTGTTTTCACACTAGAGACGGGAAACTTGTCTGAGATGAGTTTCCCGTCCTAGCATGAAAACGGGACGGTTATTTTTAGATGGGTAACTCGTCTGATTTTACCCGTCTACTTTTCCGTCGCTTTAGACGGATTTCTAAGACAAGTTTCCCGTCTGTGACGGATAACTCATCTTAGAAATAAGGAAAGGTAACCGCGCCTCAGCTTTAAAGTGAAATTGACAAGTAGTTAGACTCATCTGGAATACACAGTAGGATGAGAAACCATCAGTTTTCCGTCAAGACGAGTTTCCTGTCTCTAGTGTGAAAACGGCCATTGAAACATTTTTATCAGTGGTGAAATTCATGAGCTTGTATCAGCATTTAAACCGTACTAATTTCTCCCAAATGTAAACTAAAATCATTATGCAAAGATGTAGTTAAAATGCAGACTTTAATGACACTTCTTCATTCTCCTCAGCAATGTCAAGTCTCCAATATGAGCGGCTGTGTGTGCTTTTTAACATTGGGGTTTTACAAGGACAGATTGCTGCAGCTCAAAACTTTCAGTCAGACGAGGGATTGAAAACTGCGGCAAAAATGTTCCAGGTAAACTTAGTGAAGTTGCCTTTTTGTTTTGTAGCTTTGCATGTAACTGGAAAAATTGCAGAAAGGTGCGAAATCTTTTCCTGAGTCAAAATGAGACCCCAGTTGTGAAATAAAACACGTTTTATTTCAATGTAATTTTTATGCGTGACTGAACATTTTATGGTAGTCCGCGCTGTATAAAAATTTATAAAAAATAATGTAAAAGTCATTCCAACCACAACTAAATTTTTCAAAGATAAATTCTGAAATTTGTGTTTATACCGAAGATATATTTTACATGTACATGTAAGGTTATCAAGTGAAGGAGGAAGGGGGTATTTCACGATGCTGGCTGATAATCTGTCTGTTACAGCAAAAGTTTTAAGGCCAATTTAGACGGTACGATTTTGTCGCATGCGACTTTTGTAGCGCGCGCTGCTCGCGTCATGTAAAATCGTATACGACTTTCATCTTTTAACAATGTTTGTAGGGTTTTAAAACATGTTCAAAATCCTACGACATTTTTCGTGTCATACACGATAATCGTAAGTGAGTTGTAGGTTTGATTTACATGACATGTCGTAAGCATGTCGCATGTGACAAAATCGTACCGTCTATTAATCGGCCTTTAAAATATATTAATGTAAATTATATTACTTGACAGAATGCCAGCGGTGCTTTCCAACTTCTGAAAGAAACAGTGTTTCCGCAGCTGCATCAGGTACCAACACCTGACCTGTCTGTGGAGATGCTGGTAGCGCTTTCTGCTATTATGTTAGCACAAGGGCAAGAAAGCATTTGGAACAAAACAGAGCAAGGTAAATTGAAAAGGTTAACCCTTTACCTCCTCATCTCCCAACGTTTTCCCCCTAATTTGGATAAACAACTGCGAAAAATACTTTTCAAAAGCTTTCATTTGAATGGCCACACATACACTAGCATAAGGGTTTCATCCACGGAATTAAAAGTTAGAGCCATAAGTACCACTACCCTGGGTGCCAGAGGTTATTATTTTTTAGAGTGGAGAAGCCGCGACAGCGAGGCGCAAACCGCTTTCGTGGTTTAACAGTCGATAACTGACCTCTGGAGCCAGGGTGAAGTACCACATGAAAGTACTGCTCAATAACTTTCATTTGAATGGTCACACACTCGGGTTTCATCCACAGACTTGAAAGTTACAACCACCTTGTACAGCATAATAAACAGTACCACATGAAAGTACTGCTCAATAACTTTCATTTGAATGGTCACACACTAGCCAGGGTTTCATCCACAGACTTAAAAATGTTAGAGCCACCTTGTACAGCATAATTAACAGCACCACATGAAAGTACTTACTCAAAAGCTTTCATTTGGATAGTCACGCACTAGGGTTTCATCCACAGGCTTAAAAATTAGAAACACTACTATAATTGAGCTAATGTCTCACAAATTAATCAGAGGATGTGTAATTAACCAATCAGGGTTTTGATAGTTGTGCTATTAATAACATTTACATGTACATTAAATATACATGTATGTATGTTTGTAGATAAAATGAAGGATGCTATTATTGCAAAGGTTGCTGCACAGGCAGCGGATTATTACAAGAGTGCGTACAGTGCTTCACAAGTTACGTCCGTTAAACAAGTATTGGAGAAGGTAATAAAAAATGATATCACATCTTTGAACCAAATATGATGTCTGGGGACCAGGCAACCAGGCATCAGGCTTTTAGCCAGAATTTGAAAAGTGGGCGTACTGGAGGCATATTCCCCCATAAATTTGGTAAAGCTTTGGTGCATTTTGCATCATTTTCTCCCAGGATTGGGCGTCCACAGGAAACCTGGATGCCCTTCTGGCTAAAAGCTTGCAACCAGGTAATAATAAGTGTGGGGGTGGTGGGGTGGGGAGAATGGGATTTGACACTCACTCACAATCAAGATTAAACTCACAGTACCATGATACTGTGTAATTCAGCACTCTAGAATCATTAGAAAGCTGAACTACATGACCATTTACAAAAATATTTAATTGTGTACTGACACGCAGTTTGAGAGGGGACAGTAGCCTGGTACACTGAAACACCTTACCCTAAACTAACCTGTGGTTAGTGGTTATGTGATTACTGGTTAGGGTTAGCTTTTTTTAATGGTGTGCCGGGCTGTTCCAGCATGTTCCAGGCTTGTTCCATTGTGTTCGGTGTTTGTGGAACATGGTGTTTGGGAGGCAGTAGTGGAACATATTACTAAAGCTGTTCGTGGGTGGGTTGGTCAGTGAGTCATAATTTCTTTCAAAAGTACCACTCCTGTACATGTATGCTACGTACAATAGTACTTTCTTACGTTCTTTCTTTCTACTTTAGTACATTGACTGTTACTTTCTTGTTAGGAGTGGATTACGATTTTGTTGGCCAAATCTGAATTCTTCAAAGCGATAGCTGAGTATCATCAGGCTAGAGTAGCCCAGGAGAAAGGAGCTTATGGCGAGGGTGTGACCAGGTTTAAGGTGAGATTTGTATGCAAGGTAAAATGTGTATTTTTCGTTGATTATTCTGTTCCACAAGATACTCAAAGGGCCTCTTTGATTTATTTTCAGCAAGCTGAGCAGTTGATGGGCAATGCTGTAAAACAGAGCCTGGGACTAGTCGACTGCAAGGTAAACCTGATTGGTGCAAGGTGCTAACTGCTTACTAATGAACATCTGGTGTAACCAGCAAAAATGAAACCTATTGGAACCGGTCATTTCAATTCTGAGAAGAGGGATATGTTGGTTCTACAGTACTGTAGTAGTTTCCACTTTTTCATGATTTTCAGAACTACCTGCCCATTCCATTTATGAAATGAACAGAATGCAACACTGAGAATACGGTTTACAGAGTTTACATGTACCTGTCAAGCTCAGTTATTGAGTGAAATGGTACAATCTCTTCAACTTTAAGCTTTCAGCGATGCCCAACACTACAAGTAAAGCCGTTAAAATGTCAACTAAACTTTCCTCCATTGCAATCTTTCACCAACTATAGTTCACCAAAAAATTGAGGAAATTGGTAAATAATGACAATAACAACAACAACAACAACAACAACAACAAAGTTGATTGTGCGTGCGCCAAGTTACATTAGCTGTCAGTTTATCACTATCTTGAGCATCCTGTTTTGAACAGAACAGCTGTTCTTTCGGAATCGGTATTTCTTTATATAATCATAATATCTTCTAAACTGAAATAAGAATGGATTAGTCCCGAAAGAATGCTCCCTTAGTGTTTGTCCCGTAATTTTACGAGTGTAACAGGCGTGAATTTACGTGGGAATATAAAATAAAGAAATATGTTAGAAAACTGAACTGTTTTTTATATATTTTCTTTACTTGTTCAGACGTGGCAGGGCAGGATTCAGCGTGAGGCAGCTGCGCTAAAAAAAGACAACGAGTTTATTTATCACGAAAGAACACCTGATATAGATTCCTTGACGGTTATTGGCCGTGCAGCTCTCGCCAAGTCCTTACCACCATCCAAACCGGCTTCAACCCGTTTTGTAGACCTGTTTACCAAGTTGGTGCCCATGGCGGTCCATAATGCTTTGCAGGCGTACGAATCTCGCAAAGGAGAAATAATCAACTTTGAAGTTGGCCGACTACGTGAAGGAACCCAGTTAATGAACAGGTGAATTATGACTTCACAAAATATTGACATTAACGTCCTGCTCACATTAATGTCCTCAATAGCTTTCATTTGAATGGTCACACACTAGGGTTTCGTCCACAGACTTTAAAGTTAGAACCACCTTCTAGAGTATAATAAACAGTACCACATGAAAGTACTGCTCAATAGCTTTCATTTGAATGGTCACACTAGGGTTTCGTCCACAGACTTTAAAGTTAGAACCACCTTGTATAGTATAATAAACAGTACCACATAAAAGTACTGCTCAATAACGTTTATATGAATGGCCACAGACTAGGGTCTAATCCACAAACTATCACGTGTCAATCAAAGAAGCTGGAATTTCTAGATAAATAAGATTCTTGAACAAAATTTAGCAGTAATTTGCAGTGCTGTTCATTGCACATGCTAATCTAGTCCAGTTCTGGCCCCTCTCTGTCACGCAACGCTACGCTCGCGTCGCGTTGCGTGACAGAGAGGGACCAGAACTGGAATAATGCTAATCTGGTACATTCTATTTTTCTCATCTTGGCGTCTTGTCCTGCTTACTAGTGTTCTTGCGTCGTTGAATTTGCCGGCGGCCATAGAAGACTTATCGGGACAGACGATTCCCAAGTCAGTGTTGGACAAATCTGCGGCGGTGAACGAGAAAGGAGGTTTAAATGCCATCGACACGTTCATGCAGGACTTGCCAGAACTTCTGCAAAGAAATCGAGAAATTCTGGACGAGGTAAGAAAACCGAGCGTTCGTTTTCCTGTTGGCATTCTGGCTCGAACTTCCTCGTCGATTACTACGTCATGTACAAGACGGAGGCTAATCCTGGTCTTGTTTATGATTGGCCAGTCAGAGGAGAAAATCGTTTCTGATTGATACGTATTAACTTGGTTAAAGGAGCTACGTTTTCAAGTTCACCGTTCGCAATCCGTCTTAATCTTCTCCATCCTCAACCATCCTTGTTCCTGTATGGTTTCTTATTACCTCTGGCGTTTTTCTACATTAGTAAACTTTTTAGCTATGTCCGAAAGAAACTTAAAATGACGACCCTTGTTTTGCAGGTGATCAGTGACACTGGTCGTAACGTCAAACTTACTTTAGTAAAACTTTGGCTGTCTGGTGAAGACATTTTATTGTTATTTTTAAAAATGATAGTTTACTGTGGTAGGAAAACGCCAAAGAGGTAATTATAAACCAAAAAGAAACAAGGATGGTTTAGACTGGTGAAGATTGAGACGGATTACGAACAACGAACTTGAAAAATTGAGGCTTGATTTTGCCGTTCACAGGCAACACGGATGATGGACGAGGAAGAACGCCAGGACACGCAGATGAGAGATCGCTTCAAAGCCAAATGGACGCCAAAACCATCAGCTGAACTCACTGCACAGCTCAGACAAGAAGCTGATAAATATCGCACCATCATGGAGAACGCCGTGCGAGCTGACGCTGTTGTGCGAGAGAAATACAACAAACATCGACGAAACATGGATCTACTGAGCAAAGGGGAGGTAAGGAATTATCGACCACGCCAGTAAAAGGTTCTTAGTGGTTGGTTGAAATGATCGACATGACCGCATCTGATTGGCCCGACATAACAGGCGTCTCTCTTCACCCGCTCAATTCTTCCCCCGCTCGAGAGACGTCTGAGATTCGACTCGAAAAATTCCATACTGATGACGTAGCTCTACAGAGATCCGTGCAGTGTCTCTGATTGGTTGTTAGTCGGTTAGAATTTTCTGAGGTGCCCGTATTAGCACGGTTCGACGGTAACTTGTATTAGCTTATATTAATGTATGTTCTGTTATAGGGAAGACACTTTACTCCCACACTGCTTCTCTCCACCCAGGAGTATAAATGGGTACCGGCGAATTTTTGGGGCAATCTGACAAAAATGCTGGGGGTAACCTGTGATGGACAAGCATCCCATCCAGCTGGGTAGTAGTGATACTCCTAGTTGCTTCATGCTACATAAATATCAGAGTTGAGCACTGGCACTGATGAACTGTCAGTCTCTTCTGATCCCTGAGATTATAATTCCTGGGATTGAATATTCCCTGGGATGATTGAAATCCATGAGGTGATCGAAATTCCTGGGATTGAAATCCCAAGGATTGAACTCCCTGGGATTGAAATCCCTAGGATTGAACTCCCTGGGGTTGAAATCCCTGGATTGAAATCCCTGGGATTGAAATCCCTGGATTGAAATCCCTGGGATTGAAATCCCTGGGATTGAAATCCCTGGATTGAAATCCCTGGGATTGAAATCCCTGGGATTGAAATCCCTGGGATTGAAATCCTCCAGAAACCTATTTACCTTGCCTTTTTTTTTACAGGCGGAGTTGACAGCAGCCATACCTAAAGTTGGAGCTGCGTCATCATCATCATCTTCCAGTCCTGCTGTTCAGGAACTGAGAAAACTGATGGAACAAGTGGATACCATCAAAGCTGAAAGAGACGGCATGGAACAGGACTTGAAAGTACAACAAGACGATATGGGTGAGTAGGGCATAAGGGTGATATCATAGTTATTGCCATGAAATAAGATGGGAAATAATCGCGGATTAATTGAAATGCCACCCATCCGACTAAAGACAGTTGACGAAGAAAATGATGTAATAATCCATAAATAACGCAACCTCGATCCCAGACTCTCTCTTCTCCTTTTCCTCCTTGGAAAAAGGAGAGAGCCTGGGATCGAGTATGGATGTGATCGGAAGTTTTTCGACTTACTTATACGGAATGTAAGTACATTGGAGGAAAAGCTACACGGATAAAATGGAAAAAAAAACCCGAAGTAAAAGAACTATTGAGCCGTATTGTTACCAATAACTGCTGTCAGCAATAACATTAAAAAAATTGAGTGGTTAGCATAAGTATATAATCTCGTGGAAGTAAAAGAGATCAATAAGAGTCAAAGAGAAACCACTGATGGTTGAAGACTTGAAGTATAGGAGAGAAAATCACGTATCACGTGCTAATTCCAAAAATGTATACTCTCTTTTTTCTTTTTTCTCCCTCTCTCTTTTAAGCCGTGAAGTTTCTCAGCGCCCTTGCCGCCGATGGTACTATCCCGGATGTAGAGGGGATTATCAGTTCTAATCTGGGCGCGGGATTTGATTCGCTGAAGGAAAGTGTCACTGACAGTATTGCGAGTCAAGAGAAGATTCTCGCTTCAGTTCAGGTTTGTACAATTGTATCACGAGACGTTTTATCTTGAGGAGATAGCGTTATCGTTAGACTGCAAAACAGTCTCTCTTTTTTTAAATCGAGATATCGATGCGTGACGCGCGAATCGAGAGGGGCAAAGCACCGATACCAGATCCTTTACGGGCCGCCGCGTTTCGCCCAACAAGCTCGCGCTAAAATACCGACTGTTTTACAGTCTACGTTGTCGTAGGATCGAAGCAAAAATAACAGCTTCAGGTTTTTACTGACAGTCTTGCGAGGGAAGAAACGGTTCTAAAGCTAGCGAATGGACGCAAGAGATTTCTTAAAACGTATCGAGGTCCGCTCATAGTTAGGTTACAATTTTTTTGGATCATCTGGTAAACACAGTCGAACCTCCCGTAAGCGGAAACCCTCCGGACCAGAAAAAGTGTCCGCTTAATAGAGGTGTTCGCTTGTGGGAGGTTTTAAAATGTAGTGCGGCTTGTATGTAGCTGGGAACATGACTAAGTGTCCGCTTACGAGAGGTGTCCGCCTATGGGAGGTGTCCGTTAGCGGAGGGTCGACTGTACTTCTTTTCAGAATCGAAAATGCAGTCAAAACTAGCCATTTTGTCAAGCCTAAAATATGGTCCCTTACGAAGATGGTCACTTGTGACAGCTGAGTAAGTGAAAAGAATGGGGGTCACCTAGCGAGGTTGAACTGTATTTTTCATGGCTTCAACCGCTTAAAAGATTGTCGCTTTATTCCTCAATCAGCGTTTCTTTTAGTTGTAATTATTTTATCTGTTTTATTTTTTCAGGCTGCTAATGATAAATTTGTCAGAGAAAAACAGTCCGGACAGGCAGCAACCGAACGAGAAACCATGCTGAAAGATCTAGCGACAGCTTATGATATTTACATGGAGCTGATTGGCAATCTGCAGGAAGGAACTAAGGTACACTATGATTGAAACTTGGTGTCACACTAATGCTTTGTCACGCTAGGTAACGCTATTATATATAGGAGGCGATTCTTTTTTACAATAATGTTCTCTTAGTTTTTGTTGTTGTTATTTTTTCCCTTTCAGTTCTACAATGATTTCACCCCGATATTGGTGCGTTACCAACAAAAAGCCAGCGATCTCGTTTTCGCTCGAAAAACGGAGCGCGAGGAGTTGTCCAGGTACAAAAAGCTTTTCACCATGTTTTTTCATGGGCTACAGGGTTAAGACTCTTGTTCAAGAGAGACAATAGGCCAGGGAGGAGTAGCAATACACCTTGTCGCTTCATGTTACAGAAACCAGCCGAGTTCAGCTCCGGCGCTGATAAACCACGTGCTTTATTTTTTTCGTCTTTCTAATTGCAGAGATCTCCAGAAGACGATAGCCAACCAGCCGGCAGAACCAACTCCTCAAGCGCCGCCACACCATCAACCCACAGGTAAGTAAGCAATGAACCGAACTACAGGGATTACAGGGTACAGACCTGATCGCTATAGCGCAATAACCACCTTCACACATTAGGGTTTCATCCACAGACTTTAGAAAAGTTAAAACCATCTTGTACAGGATAATAAACAGTACCACATGAAAGTACTGCTCAATAGCTTTCATTTGAATGGTCACACACTAGGGTTTCATCCATAAACTTAGAAAAAGTTAAAACCACTTTGTATAGCATAATAAACAGTACCTCATGAAAGTATTAGTTAGAACAACATTAATTGATGCAAGATTGGACTCGTAGTGAAAAGGTGGAATATCTTTCTTTTCTTAATTTCAGGTGCACGAGCTCCTCCTAGTCGCCCTCCACCTCCGTCTGCCAGCACAGCAGCAGCAGCAGCAGCAGCAACCACCGATGCCCCATGCAACCTCGGCACCTCCGCCACGCCCGGGTGCTCCAGGCGCACCTCCGATGGCTCCACCATCCGGGGCTCCCCCACAGTACCCCGCTCAACAGTACCAACCTATGCCTCCCCCTGGATACATGCCTTATCAGTACGGGAGTTATGCACCTCCAGGAGGGGTCGGTGGGGTGCCCGGGGGTACCCTGGGTATGCACCCCAGCTACCCGCCGGTTATTACTATGGTGGATATGGAGTGCCTCAACCTCAAGGCTACCCCCCTCAGGGACAACAACCTCCACCTGGGGGGTACCCACCTCGCTAGTTCATGTTCTTGTGCTGAGTGTTAAGTTGTTTTCCGACTAGTCTAGAACCCGAAGTTCCCTTTCTCTACCCTTGACAGAGGATCAACCCTTGGGGGTGGAGAAGGGATATTTTTAGGTACTGGACTACGTTTCAGGGGCGGCAATAAAACTACCAATACAATATAGGTTTAATTTCTAATTAATTTTTGAATATTAGACATGGTCTTGAAAATGTATAAAACAAACTTGTGTTTTAGTAATTCGTGTAGGTATTAGTCCATACTGCACACCAATAGTCGGCATTGCGCCAAAAAAAAGGAGAAGAAAGAAAACTTCTGCGACCAGGGTAGCTCCGTATCATGATCCTTGTGAGACTCACGAAGAAATTCCTTCACTTTAAAATAATGGAATTGCGGACTGATCGGAGATTGAGATTTTCCCTGGTCGTGTAAATGAACTTTAGCCAGATTATAGGCCATATATCCGGAATAATCCAGGTTTTATTTCGAACGATATTGCAAAACACGCGTTCACCAAGACTCGATTATTCACGGAAAAAAGAAATAGCAATAAGTACAAAACTGATAGGTGTGCGAATATTGTGCGAATATCAAGGTCAGTGTATAACCAAATTACACTTGTTGTGGTGGGAAGTGTTTACCTGGTCAACAAGCATGGAATGCACACTAAAGGATGGATCATTTATGCAGAACGAAACGAGGCAAAGAAATATCTTGCAAAGTAGTGAAAGAAAAGTCATGCAAAGCATTTAGCTGCAAAAAAAGAAAATTCGGACAGAAAAAACATATCATAAAGTGTGAAAATAACAATAATAACTGATGATGTATGGAGCGGTTTTCAATTGAGTGTCTAAAACCCAAATCAAAGCAATTATCAAAGCAATTACAATGTCCAATCACAACAAGCGTAAACAGAAAAACGAACCAATGAGAACTCGAAGCAAATACACGTAACAAGCGACAAGCGCGGGAAAACGCGTGCGACCAGGTCGGGATTGGTTTTGCATTTGTAGTAGTAGTAGTAGTAATCACAGATCGTAGTAAAGCGAAACCAAGGCAATCCCGGAGTACTTTCGACACGCAATTGAAAACCGCTCTGTCAGATACTTGTGAAACCAAAGTTCATCTTTTTTCTAGGATTGGTAAATGATTAAAATCTTAAATTCTCCTGATCGTTTTTGATACATTTTCTATAATTTTGATTGGGAGAATTCGAATCCGAATCAAGACTTTATGCCTGAGATGATTGGAACCTTCGTTCTCGTGACCTAGCGTCTTGAATTTGTTATAAAGAGGCAAAGAGAAAATAGCATTTGATCACTGATTTGAAAGTTCTTGACATACTTTTCACTGTAGCTTAGGTATAGTATTATTAAGTATTTAATATTAACTGTAGTTAGGTGTTTCGTCGGTCTATCGATCAGTTGCTTTGGTTTATTTCTGATCGACATTCTGTAAACATAGGGATAACGTAGCTGTCTTCTTGAGAATCTTTCTATCTTCCCATAGGTATACTGGAATTGTTTGTATTGCTGTTGTCTATAAACTATTAAATAAACGTTCACAATTTGAAACAGAATTACGTCTTGTGATGGCAATTGTTTGCACTGTGACTATACCGTAATTCCTCTATACATCCCCTCCCTATATTAAGCCCCCCCCCCTTCTAATACGGTACAAATATGGCAAACTACATATCTGTTATGTACGGATGCCAGATAACAAGAGCTTCTTGACCATATATGGGCATCGTGAGAATTTGAATACAGTCGAACCCCTATTAAGCGGCCACCTATTAAGCGGCCAACCCCTATTATAAGCAGCCAGCTATCAAAGTCCTACTATCGGTATAATACTGTAAATAAAACCCCCATTAAGTGGCCAACCCCTGTCAAGCAGCCACTTGCCATTTCCCAGAGGGTGGCCGCTTAGTAGGCGTTCGACTGTAATATGAATACAGTAAATATTCACGAAGAAAAGCAGGCACTCTGTTGATAAATAAAGACAGATCCAAATTCTTGAATAACGTCGGCAACTTGCTAGAGGTTTTACATTTTCGTTAAAAAGTAAAATGATAAAATCTCGCTACACGCGAGAGCTTCGCGAGTGTTACAGCAGCCGCTGACAAAATTGCAGTCGCTTGAATAAGGGTAAGATTGTTTGCTTTTCTGTTTTGACGTTTGTTCCGTTAACAACAAAGACCTCAGAATATAAAAGAGTTATTTTAATCAAAGCACTGAACTATGAAGCGAAATATATGACTGTTTGATATCCAGCTGACTCCAGAGACGAGCCTCGACTGAATACGATCCCTCCGCCATGCGGAAGTGTCGACCAGAATTGCTACAGACGCGGCCTACGACAACTTGGTTCCCATAAAAGACTCATAAGAGGTAGAGTGTTAAACTTCCATTTGATAACCTTTTGTATCTACAGACTTCATTACATTACTTATTTTGCAGGAATCGTCCATTTTATAACCAAAATCGTCACTTTTATGACGAGCATATGTGTTGACGTTAGAATTCGCTGTATTTATTTATGAATCGTTCAGACGAATTATGCGTCCGCGGTTTTTCTGCGTCTAATGTGAAGACAGGACGAACTATCAGACGCACTAAGCCTTTTATAATAGTTCGTCTCTTAGTGCGTCGAAGATAGCTCGTCTTGACGCATAATCCGTCTTGTACCCGTCTTTATACTGAGACACATAACCAGACGCACAAGAAAATCTTGCCCAGGTTCATCCAGACGGACTATGTGTCTCTATAAAGAGGCCCAATCTCCAGTAAGCTTCATTTATCGATAGGAAGCGTCGCCGACTTCGCATTTGTCGAAATATTCGTCGAGAGGTTTGCTCCACGTCTTAAGATTCACAATTGTAGACAATTGTAGACAAGACAATTTATAGGAAGCAAACGTTTGAACTTATTATAGGGGTGAATGATTTTCGAATACATCAAGTGCTTATTTTAAGGATGATCATGATTGCCGAATAGCAAAAGCTATAAACACTTTGATCTCGATTCCTTTACGATTCCTCTACCTGATTCCTCTATGTCAAAGCTGTAACGTGTCTATGTCAAAGCGTATAACGTGAAAACCGTAACTCACAGAACTAATACCGACCTCCAAGGGTTAAACTAATGACTAATATAGAACAAGCTCTGTATGGATTCATAAATAGCGAAAAACTGCATTCAAAAGTAGTAACATTTCCTTGCCTTATGTACGTATCGTAGGCACGTTGTTACCATTTTAAAAACACCTTTTATACCATATTTAGACCAAGGGCTTTGCAGACGACACAAAATATACAACAATATCGGAACCAAGCCATTACAGTTCAGATCTTATTACACTTCCTCGAACTTCCGATCTTTCGCGGAATCGCTAGAATGCTTTCTCAGACAGCGGTCAACCGTCATATCAGTAAAATCATATTTTGGCGTATACGAGACAACTAACCAATGATAACCATTGAGAACCTTACATTTTAATTTTAATTTTATTTTTGCTGGTCGTAATCGGTCAAATAAAATAAAATTATATATATATTTTTTTACAAACCAACAGAAGCCCTGAAGATGGCGGAGAAAGGACTGGGTGACCTGATGTGCAGCTCAACAGACCTGGAGCATTACCTTTGTGAATTCTTCTTGTCAGGCCGCCGGGAAATCACCATCCTTTTAAGCGGTAAAACAGGAGCTGGGAAATCCCACCTGACGAATGCGCTCATTGGAGAAGAACTCGCAGAGGAGGGTGAAGAACTCGATCCTCAAACGGATAATGTAAGTTTGCCGGACTGGGGGTAAACGTTTTTCTCCTGTCAGCGGTCGTTTATGGGTCGTAGACGCACGAGTTGTTGTAATGTTGGTGGGAAACCACGTGATCAACTGACCGCTCGATCACTAGCTATGGTAGGCTCTATTTCCAGCCGTTTTGGGAATCCGGTTGTACCTCCTTTCAACGTGCGTGGTGTGCGTGGGGACGAGGAACGCGGGCTCACAAAACGGCTGCAAATCGGGCCAATGGGGGTAGCAAATAGACCTTTTTGGAAAATGTGTTGGCATGTCGTCATATGACAATATATATGATTCCATGCGGTGGTATAACCACAGTTGGGGTTGTAGCACATATTTGGACTGGCAGAATCATGTGGCGAAGGGAAATAGGGGAGCACTGAAATATCGCAAATTGGCTACTTGTAGATAAACATGGGTCCATAGGCAGATATCTTTAAACGCTGACATTCTTTTGGGCTTGTCATTCAATCTTTCGAGACGTGACAATATAGATAGTCAGAATCAATTTACATATTAAGTACATCGGAATTGGGCGTTTTTAGTATTCCAATGTGCCTTGAAATTTATATTTTCTTTTTTCTTTTTCCAGGTAACACCGTATGATTTTACAAAGAACAACGTGAAGATAACAGTTTTCGACACGCCAGGATTGGCAGATGGAACAGGCAACGACGAAAGTTATCTCAATCAAATCAGGGAAAAAGTAGCATCCGTTGACCTGTTCCTCTTCTGCACAGATATGACTTCCAAGAGATTTGGTGACGACGACGCCAGGACAATTGAGAAGCTCACGAGAACGTTTGGCACTATCCTGTGGGATCATGCTTTGGTCGTATTGACGTTTGCTAACGAAGTTCACGCGCCGTCTCGTAAGGATGTCACCGAGAAAGAATTCTTCCAACAAAAAATCCAACGTTTTCAGAAAAAAATTCAAGAGTTACTTCGCAGACAGGAAGTTCCCGAGGAAGCCGTGTATAATTTGCCATTTGTACCAGCTGGGGAACTGACGAAGCCAAGACTACCAGACAGAGATAACTGGCTAACAGCGTTTTGGATTGTGGCGTTCAAACGCATCAACAGGAATGCAAAGGCGGCTTTTCTAATGGCAAACTTGGATCGCATCACGATTTATTGCGGGGGTCTTTTATCGGATTTCTCATCAGAGACAGATAGAACAATACAAGGAGGTGACAGAATGCCCAATGAAGAGGACATTGACGTGGAAATTTTTGGACGCAAGGTAGCTTGAGAAGGAGTTCACCAGTGATCTCAACATCTGAGGGAAAAGATTACCGAGAATTATTGAAAAGAATAAAGAGTAAACAACTGACACTCACGACAGAAGACGGCAATGACAACGATACTTTGTGCGGCTATGACACGAGAAGAAGTCGCTTAAGGAGAAGCTCGGCATCGGTTTCAGCAGACGCGAGAGATCGATTCCCCAGACGGATGCAACGAAGGAAAAGCTCACAGGGGCTCAAAGATGGCAACGATTCTCGTTATAAATGTGTGGATATTCATGATGTTGAAGATGATGACGATGACGATGTGCTGCGCAGGTGTGGTCGGATATCTCTCGCGGCACGGGAAACCGAGAAACACGTGTACAATCCGCACGAGTGTGGAACACTGTATTCCCTTCCTCCAGCGTATGATGAAGTTGTAAGAAACCCAGTGCCTCTCCAATGGACGATTCTTCTTACCAAGAACTATTCCAAGAAATGGTGCGAGAAGTAATCAGCCGTAAACAAACTGGCGAGTATGTTGGAGTGTCAGTAAGACAGTCCAGATTTGGCAGAATGTATTCAGAGTTGTTCAAAAGCATTACGGAGTTCATCAGAAGATTTCTTCGTGGAAAGAAAACCACGAAAGCTGTTGAGATGCAAGAAAAGATGAACTATGACGACGCGGACAACTGACTCTAAGTTAGAAAAATTGCCCAAAACTTTAATCTACAGATTTCTGTTTGAGTATGTACAAAGTATATATCAGTTTAAAGGTCATCGTCATTGTCATGGCCATTGTCATTTTCATTAGAAAAAGCGCGCACGCGTTTACATGCATTCAAACTGAATCTGAAGCATAATGTTAGTTTCTTTGGTGTATCAGTCGGGCTAGAGGTCATTTTTGCAATGTACAAAATTATATTCAAATCGTACGAAACTTCAAAATAATGGTTTACTAAGGTAGAAAAACACCAAAGAGGTAATAATAAACAAAAAAGAAACAAGGATGGTTAAAAGTGTGGAAGATTGGGACGGATTACGAACGATACACTTTTGAATGAAACTTTAGGCTAAATTTTTCGAGATGCTCAATCTTTGAAGTAGCTCCATTAACCCTTTCACTCCCAGAATCAAACCTTGAGTCGATAAATGCGGCTGTACCTTTTGAGTCTGTGGATGAAACCCTAGCGTGTGACCATTCAAATGAAAGCTATTGAAAGCCATCAGACAAGTGGTATTGTGTGTTTTTGAAAATTTTGCAAAATGAAATTCAAGATTTTTTCCCTCAGTTTTGAACTTAGCGCACTTGGGATTGAAAGGGTTAAGGGACGAGTAATGAGAATAAGAAAATCATCGAATATACTAAGCAATATCGTCTTGATGTACCACCAAATTCTCAGAACTAACATTAAAAGAAATGTATGACAATCAAGAATCATTTCCTTTCATTGGAAACAATAGGCTGGTAAACGGCTTACCGAGTATTTCTGAGTATTTCCAAGAACACTAGAAACAGCTTGCGTGGCCCCCTGGAAATGCTTTGTTTGCAGAGTTAGCAGCAAAGCAAGTACACTCCAAACTACACAGCAGCAACTCACAGTAAATCAATCAACAAACACTGACCAGGTCTCTCAGCTGAGTTTCAAGGTAAGTTGGTATGTTGTCAGAAAAACGTTACACTTGAGATCATTTAGTACACTGTAGTAAAGAAGCTGAAAGAACTTCCAGCCGAGCTTACTTTACATCGAAGTGATTATTGAATGACAAAGGCGTCTGAAACAAGCTTCTCAAAACAGAAACCTTTAAAAGATGTAGCTCAATTCAGTAGCTGGCACCGAAAAATTAAGTTTCTGGAATTCGCAAACGTTCCAAATTCAGGGAAAAGAAATTCAACAACACAGAGGCTTGGTACAGTTCGACGAAGAACACTGAAAATTTCATCCTAAGAAAAGTTATACAAAAGCTGACAGAGTCTGTTATTGTAATCATGTCAGAATGCTCCAGTTCGGCTGTGCAGTCAGATTGCAGTTACTACATTTACGTCTTTACCTGGTAATGTAGTTTGTAAAAATGTGGAACCGATGCCAAGAGACCAATGTCTGATATTTGTCTTGCAAATTGTAATAGTTTATTTTAGTTATATACTTGTTTTATATTCCACTAGCGACGGTACTCGGCACGATTTTCGTCAGAGTTTTTAACACACGAGAAAAAATGCGGAAACGACCCAACCGGACAGAAACAAGAAATTTTGTATTGCACCCACAAAAACAACACATTTCAAAATGCATCATAAAAATTTCTAGACCTAAGGTACGGGTCGCACTACAGCCAATTTTGTTTACATAAAAAATTTTGTAATTTTTGGCGAGGAAAAATTTGCAAAAAATTCGCAAGTGCCAAATTTTGGTGGTGGTCGCACTCAAACCAAGATGTGTTTTCCAAAACTCTCCTGATTGATGTAAATGTAAACTTAAACGGCTTGGGACCAGGTTTCGTACTTCGCTTTCTTGGTTTTCGTCGTTTCTGGTAGACTTGCCACAAGTCGTCTTTGAGCGAAACCGGGCGACGCGCGACAGCGATCGAGGAACGTCGCGAGAGGAAACCAAAACCAACGAAAGGGAAAAATAATATTGGAAAGGGCTTTTAGAAAGTCTACGTTTCTTGCTGCTGGCTTCAATTGCAATCGAAGGAGATTGTTTTGAACTTGAGACGAATTGTTCTCCAAATCGCCGCCGGTAAATTTGGTTTCGATCAGACCCAGTGTAGTCATAGACATTCGCGGCGTAATATCGATGTTCATGTTATTCGTTTTCCGGTCGAAATAATTATTAAAAGAGTCAGATGAACCAGGTAAAAAATTATTTTGTCCCGTAATTGCACGCGCTAAACTAGCGAATCTTAATTATCAAAACATAGCATCTTGCGTGAATGACAGTTTAATGGCTAAAACGGGCTAAAATAACAAAATTGTGTGATTTTCAAAAATTTGGTCGCCTCCAGGGCAACACTTCGGCTTCTTTGAAGATTGGCGAAAATTTGGCAATTCGCAAAAAATTGGCAAAAAATTGAAACTGGGGGTCGCACTGTATTTTACGATTTTTACGTTACGTGTTGACAGATTTGACACTTGAATAAACAAAATTGGTCAAAATTGCACAGACGTATATTTCAATAATTAATTACGTGTTATGAATAATATGCAAATGTAGGGTTGTTTGAAATTATCAATGGAATCAATTTTTAGTCTGACAATATTTATAACTAGTGTTATGTCGAACTATTAAGGCAGAACGTATTCAGAACTGAGGTGAACTCGTGTGACTGTCGTATAGAGCGTTTTCACTCAGTCCTGCGGGAATTGAGAATTAAATGACAAAGGCCTTGGCAGCCATGTTGGTGTCCCTGACAAAAGAAGTTAATAAAAATTATTTTGTACGGGGACACCAATATGGCGGCCCGGGGGGGGGGGGGGGGGGGGGTACTCCCTGAAATTTTTGGTGGGGGTGTGCGGCCCGCTTCTTGAAACCCTGGGTGCTTACCATTTGTAAGAAAAAACCGGTTGGGGTGACCGTTGCATAATGGTAAGAAATTTTCCAAACTCAACGACCAACCGAAACAGGTGGCGCTTACCATTTACAATATTCTAATTCCGGTCTTTCAGTCAATATGGCGGACTTAGCTGAAAATCTAAAATCTATTGACTAAGAAGAAGATGCCATGGCCATTGGTGCCGTAACCACTTTTATGCCAAGAAATTTAAACAGAATTCAAAGATATGAGATCACATACCCGAGTGAGTTTATCGCACGAGTGAGTTTCCGCACGAGTGAGCTTCAAAGTCATTTTCGATCTTGTGCAGGGAAATTATAAACATAGGAAGGACTCCTACAGGGAATGCAAGAATCAGGCATTCTCTTTCTCCTGAACAACAAGTGCTGGCGTTTCTGTGGTCCATCTGAGTTGAAGAAACAAACGCCACACTCGTAAAAGTTCGTTGACGCCATATTGAATACAACTAAAACCGCGCGAGGGGAGCCTGGAAACGGAATAAACTTTCAAATGGTACGGTAATTTCCGACGCTCCGTTCCGAAACGGAAAAATAGGACTACCTCTGGAGGTAGTCCACAATTTCCGAACGGATTTTCCGGAAAATGGCTGATCCATTTGACTTTCAACCGAAATTTCCGGATTTTTTGGCTAAATGGTAAGCACCCCCTTACCCTATTTCAGACCAGGCGGTGTTGGACACGCGTCGCGAAGCATGCTGGGAGAAAATCGATCGCGAGCTCATTTGCAACATGTCGGCGATCAGTAAACATCTCAGCTCTCAACCTCGATTCCAGGCTCTCTCTCCTTTTCCTCCCTTGTCGTTGAGTAGAGAGACCCTGGTTGCGGCTGGTCACGTGACCACCAGATTCTGGGTGGTAAAAAAATATATTCGGAGGGAGGGGTGGTAGAGTGTTAGAGTTGTTGCTGTGACAAATCTACCATGAGAGGGTGAGAGCGTTGACTCTGAGTCGCAACTCGCAGACGCAGCAGGTCTTCAAACAACTCGCAAGAAAAGAAAGCACCAAAAAAGTTTGTACATATGCTTACATGTGGTTATTCAAGCTTCTACAGGCTTTGCCAGGCTGAAGATCACTGCGATAATCTTTTCTCGGAAACTGCTTGCGTAATTCTCAGAACTGCACAACTACGAACTACGACGATCGATCGGACGTTTTACAACGGAATTTTGTCCACGGAAGAAAGCCGATCATTTCAAGAATTAAGTTTACATGTAAGCTTGGTATGTGAACAGCTTTAAGGTAACGAGTTTAAGTGATCGTTAAATTGTATTCACTGCAAAAACTGCCGATGGAAAAAAATTCCTTCGTACAGTCCGTTTGACATAAGCTTAATTATTTCGTGCCGTACAAGTTTGTTGATTTTCAAGGAACCGCTTCGAGCGGTTGTTGTTGTAGATTTTTTGACACAAGAAAACTATATTATGGTCAAACTAACACAGAATCAGTTAGAGAAAATAGTAAGCTACTCTTTTATCCTAAAATTTGGACTATTTCGCTCCAAATGAATTTGTAAATGAATGCCGTTGTGTTTTAATTTAGTGAGTTCGCAGGGTCAGCTGTGAACGAGCTCGCCAAGCTTATTGTTGTTTTCAAAGTTGGTTTGAGACCAAGGTGTCTGGTTTACAACCTCGTTTAGCTTTACGATCATGAACCTGTCTACTTAGTGTAAAAGTGAATCTGAAGTCGATGGTTCATCGTTATAGCCGGTAGCTTATAAATTTTGTGTTCGCAAAGCGAATTTTCCATTCTCGTATTAAATTTTCGCGCCGCTGCTTTTGTGGCTCGAAAATATCCGTCACGTATACATTTTCATGTCATGAAGTTGTAAAGAATAAAAACAAACGTTCCATACAAATAGCCTGTTTCACTTTTAACATAATCTTGCCGTATAAAATGCTGTTCCATTTTGAACCAAACTCGATTTGCCCCTTCGATCCCTTGGTTAGTAATTATTGTTCACCTTGACAAAACGGCCTCAAAGACCCACCCTCCCTGCGGTATTGTTGTAACCGCATAGTCACGTGACCAGCCGCAACCAGGGTCTCTCTACTCAACGACAAGGGAGGAAAAGGAGAGAGAGCCTGGAATCGAGGTTGCTCAGCTCTCCGCTGTCCGATGCATTTCTTGAAGAAATCTGCCCGCTGTTTCATCCCATATATTTATCTACTTTCTTCACGACTACAACTGCTTCATTTGTGCTCAAGGAACGGACTTTAGCGATGAATATTCGACCGGATAAGTTCTTTTCGGCGATGTCGTAATTCGTTCATCGTTCAATGTTCGAATCTTGTAGCTTTTTGTCGAAACCAAGTTTTAACTCGTCCTATAGTTTTCTCCTTCTAGTTGTGTGAACGTGTACATGGAAATAAATTGAGTTAAATCTCGAGAATTGAACGATGTTTTGCTGAATGTAAATTTGGATCGATGTCTGTCACTAAGGTATAAGCTTACAATGAAAATATAGCTTTTCACCTAAATAATAGTTGTACTACTTCACTCGGTGTGGATTTGGAATTATGGCACTGCAATATATTGGACAGTTTCTGTCTTTCATGAAATATCGAAAGCTACATGTATGCATTGTTCACACTGCACAGGATCCATATTTTTTAATTACCCTGGGTGCCAGAGGTTTATGTTTTATCTAGTAAGTTTAATTGCACCATTGTACCTGCTCAAAAGCAGGTCCTGACCAGCAATTTTGGATTGTTTTTATTTTTGTGTCATTTTGTGTATGCAAGTTTTGTGCCGGTACAATAATATTTCAAATTGGCATATCAAGTATGAACAAATATAACCTAAATTAAAATCTGCTTCGGCCTCCTTTCTCAATATCCTCAAGGTTGGCAGACACGAGGGGACTATAGTCACACTTGCACACACACAAAAGGACTAGTCGAACACGAGGGGGACAGTCCGGTGACTAGTCACAGGGACCAGTCGCATGAACAGTACACACAAGGGTACAAGCACAATTTGAGGGGATAGTCCCTTCAATTCAACCAGTTTGAATTATTTTATTTACCATTACAATATACCCCTCATAATTCGTGGGACAAGTCATAGGGTTGTTCACACGAAGGGACTTGGTGCCCGGAACTAGTCGGTCCCTGCGACTAGTCCCCTCATGTGTGCCAACCTTTAGATGTAGCATCCATAGAGGGATAAAATGAAGGTGTGACATCTTCAATCATAAGGCTATAAAAGCAACATTCTATTATTGTTGCAGACCTCATGCTCAAGGGTTCAGTCATTTACTTTATAGGGACCATTTTTCCATTTTATTTCACTAAAATGGCCTGCAAGAAGGCTCAGGCTGCCAGGTTTGCACATGAGTGGATGAACTACCGGTGAAGCTCACAGGCTATCACATGTTAGAGAAACTTGTGTCATACTTGCACTAAACCCTTGCAGTAACAGTGCGAATCAGAAAGTGTGACTGTAACCAAAAATTCTGGAAATACAGTGGAACCCGGTTAATATGGACACCAAAGGGACATGAAAAGTGTCCGTAATATCCGGGTGTCTGTATTAAGCGGGCTGATATAAGAGAAAATATGTGTCGTCGGGACAAACAAAACTGTCCATAAGCGGGGTTCCACTGTAATTTGACTGCCATGCAGGAAAACCAATGAGATCCAAGATATATAAATTGCAAACCCTAATAATGGTATTATCCCTGTGGTTTTATTTCTTGTCTGATTGGACAGCAAAATAAAAGTGTTCACCCCTGTGAATGGCCAGGTGACCACTAACCCAATTTCACTCTTGGAACACAGAAAGCACTATGCAAGTGTGCCTGAATTAAATTTTGGTTAAGAAAACAGGAGATGAAATTACAGGTGGCTGAGAGATCCTGAGAAACCAGCTTCTTCTGTCGAGCAGCCAAATTTTGTAGAAAAGTATACCTTTATTATGTTCATTGAAGCAAAGCTTTTTTTAAGACTCGACTGTGAACTTTTTTAGTTTTTTCCAAAATTTGAGCTTCTAAACTTGGGGTGCGGCTTATCTGCGAGTGCGGCTTATACGCCAGTGTTTACGGTATGCTTATTTGAAGCACTTGAAACCTCAGTGCAAGCTACTAAATAAACCTTGCTGTATATTCAATATATTCAATCTGAACTCAGGCTATTTGTTATTGTTTTTCATTTCCACAATCTAATGGATTTAATAAATGGCATGCTAGTCTCTCACAACTCAGCCTCCAGAGATATTATCCACAGATTATCAGCAACAGTTTATGAACACATATAAACATAATCACAATCAAAGTTGGCTAAAGTTGGACACTGAGTTGGAGGAAGAGGTCCCAAGTGGAGCAGTGTTTTGAATAACAATACAAGTAATATAAAGAAATAGCAACATATTTGGCATCATGGCAATGATCCTCTGTTGTCACGAAGGGCATTTAGGCTGCTAAAACCTATCAAACAAATGGAGAAAAAAAACATGATTAAACATGTGAAAAGAAACGAATATAACTCGAAAACAGTAGTGTGAACTCGTGCTGATCACTCCCGCGAAATCAAAAGTACATGTCACGAAACACGAAAAAAGCTACAACTTCAAGTCCAATTTTGACACGTTAAAACGGCGGGGCCCGCCTGGGCCCGCCGACCTTTTCATAAAACTTAACTATCCAACTACATTTCTGTGTAAAAATAATCTAAGATACTGATCACCAGTAGCAAAGAAAACGCCATATGTGTACCCATGTTACACACGAATGATAAACAAAGGTTTCCAAGACAGCTCGGTTTTCATTGACAAATTTTGATACGAAAAATGCTTACCTGAACTTATAGCTTGAACCATAGCTTGCTGAGGTAATCCTCTAACAGATCCCCGAAAATGATGAACTGAATCGCTCGATAACAGAAGAAATCCACCGAAAAAGGACGAGCTATCCTCACTCACGACACAAAAACACGTCCGCCATAAGTCCATAAGTATCGCCCAGCTGACGCGTGATTGGACGAATTTAGTCACGTGAACCGTGTCCAACACCGCCTGATTTCAGACCAAAATATGTGATTTTCCATACCCTATTTCAGACCTGACTCAAAAATCGATACCCTATTTCAGACCTATAAAATTAGTACACGTGTCGTATACATGACTTCAGCTACCCTGGAATGGGTTCCATTTGCGCAAACATTTGAAAAGGGTTTCAAATTCCCCGATGTTAATGGAAAAAAAACAGTTTCATCTAAAAGCCAAACCAAATTCCAGACCAGAGTGCACAAGACATACCCTATGTCAGACCAAAATGGTCAAAATCTATACCCTATTTCAGACCAAAACGGCTCAAAAACCATACCTTTTGGGGCGGCACATACCTATATAGCTTATATAAGGGAGTACCCCCCCCCCCCCCCGGGTATGGCGGCTATGACGTCAAGTGAAAACACTATAATTTCTATCAACCACTCCGAGTAATTGCGTTTTATTTTTATCTGACGATGCCTGCATTTAGTGCTTCAATTAATATTTTAATTCATTGAAATTTACAGACCTTGACTGCTTTCTGATTTATTCCATCCAATTCCTCTACCATTTACGAGACTTTACCTTTCCGTTTTTGTGACTTTTACCTTATAGAGCGTATCATCTAGTAATGGCAGACGGAGGAAATCCCATGAACCAGGCCAGGGAGCTGATATTCGGTGCGGGGAATCTTGAGTACCAAGTGGAACAATTCATTAAGTCAGGTGGCCAGTCTGTCAATATCCTTTTGAGCGGTAAAACAGGAGTTGGCAAATCCCACTTGACAAATGCGCTCATTGGAGAAGAACTCGCCGAAGAAGGGGAAGCCATTGATCCACAGACCGATGAAGTAAGTAAATTAAAAAAAGAGGACGTATTCTTCGGGCATACAAACGTTACTACGCCTTTCAACAATATGCGAACTCTGCGAACTACCTGACATGTAGTTATTCATTTGGATAGAGTATCACTACTATAAGGCAATAATTTTTTCAAGTTTATTTTCGGAACCTTGTTCGCCACAAAAATGACGACCTCGTCTTGAGTATAATTCATTTAACGAATGATTCAATTCAAGGCGATGGACCATTTCTTCAGTTGGGGCGAGTACGTGGAAAATGAAAGGAATACACATAATGTCAGTCAGATAAATCAAATTAGCTAGCATTCTATTGGAAGAATAAGTGGTCATGACTGTTCTTCTGTCGACATTTCAGGTGACAGGTTATGAGTTTGTGAAGAACAACGTGGATATTACAGTGTTCGACACTCCAGGACTGGCAGATGCAAAGGGCAAAGATGAAGAATATCTCAGGAAAATCAAAGCTAAAGATATCAAATTTGACCTGTTTCTCTTCTGTACTGAAATGAACACCATAAGATTCCGTAACGACGACTTGGAAACGATGAAGAAACTGACAATGGCATTGGGTCGGCAGCTTTGGGACAACGCAGTGATAGTGTTAACGTTTGCCAACGAAGTTCGCCCATCACCAAGCCAGAAGGCAAAAGATGTCCCTGAAAAAGAAGTTTTCAGCAACCGCTTTCTGGGTTTTAAGAAAAAGATAAAGGAAGTCCTGAAGCAACTTGACATACCTGAAGAGGTAGCTGTTAATGTGCCATTTGTACCAGCTGGGGACTTGAGCGAGCCAAGACTACCTGATAGAGAGAACTGGCTGACAGCGTTTTGGGTTGCAGCGTTCAAACGCATCAACAGGAGTGCAAAGGCTCCCTTTTTACTAGCAAATGTTGACCGCATCGCATTCTCATCCATCTTGCTTGCCGATGAAGAAAATCCCGAAAATGAGGATGATCATAGTTCACAATCTCGAGGTCTATCACCCGAGGAAGTGCAGACCATGAAAGCAATGATGCAACAGTTGCAAGATACCTCCTTTGATGACAAGTTGGGAGGTTGTCTAAAGAAATCCAGAATGTATGATGAATTTGGGAACAAGTGCACCACACCAAAAGATCAAGCTGCTAAAAGGTCTGTTCCTTCCATTGAAATGGACGAGGAAACCTCTCAAGACGTCATAATAGAGATGGTAGGGGATGATACCGAAAATTTCATGGGCAATTTGATTAGCCCGGCGTTTGGCTATTTTTACCAAACGTTCTTTGGTTCGATCATCAGATATCTCAAAAAGAGACACACATGAAGACACTGACGATATTTTGAACAAAAAACGAGCTAGAGGGCTTATGTAAAGAATCAAACAGCATGTTAAAGCTTAAAGTATAAATAGTGTAGTACTACAATCTCGGACATAATGTCTTGGGAAATTCCACGCGCCTCCATGGTAAATATTGTATCTTCCAAGTAAATTCAGTCGAGGGACATGTATTACCACAGCAACATTGGATGGAGGATAGAGGAAAATATTTCAATAGTTTTGTCCAAGATTGTATAGTTATATCAGCGCCAAAAAGTTGTTCCGTACTTCCAGTTTTGTTAGATCTCCGAAATGTTTTATAGATCATTTCAACAGTAATATGACGAAATGTACTTGTCTAGTATCCTGCCATATATTTATCGGTGTTAATTATAGAAGGTCAGGGTCAGCCGCCCAGGGTACCTACTACTCACTATACTGATCCAAAATTAGAACACCAGCACCACAGAAGCGAAAATAACATAATATGCTCTAGATCAAGGATAAATGAAAGGGATTTTACACTTTCAACTTGATATCTATTGAAATATCTAAAAAATACACCAATACCCATATTTCAACGTAAAAAGATCGTATACCCAATTAAAAAAATCCCTATATACCCTGCAAAATAATATAGTAACATCTGAAGATATGATGATCTAGGAATGATTTCCAAACTGAAAAGTGGGAGCTTATTTTGACCCTGTCTGTCCTGTCTGTCTGACTATCTTCATGACTTTTGGATGAATTGCCGGTTGTTATCTGTTTAAAGCTGCAACTATCCAGAGTCAACATTGTAGTGCCTATCATAGTAATTTATGTCAGATGCTTACATAAAAAAAGTAATAAAAAGCACTATTTTACTTCATCCTAATTCAAACAGAAATTCGACTATTCAGTGTGTTTGAAATAGCTGTACAATTTGTAGGAATTATTAAGTACAATCCCATGTAACGTCTATATAAAATAAATTACATGTGAACTACAGATATAGAAAGCATATGAAATTTATCTTAACAGTTATGACTAAACAGTGCAAAGTAAGACCAGAAAAAATAATGAGGCTTTAACGACCTTTAACGTGGTTCAAACCGATGACTCCGCGATACTGATACCATACTCTGAGCTATGAATCAATCTAAATGAGACGCCCAAATGGTCACAGCTCAAGGAGGACGTGTTTTCGGGGTTTGAAATGAGATTGAATTGCTTCAGTGAGCCGTTTATGTCTCGAAAGTGTACTTCAATGGAATACAGAAAGAGGAAATCATTCGTCAACGAAAGGACTAGACAAATAGCTAGAAAACTAGTCTGCGAGCAGGCTCTCTTGTTTGGGTTTCGCGCGAGCGGCAAATCATGCAGCGCCTTCGCGTGAAACCAAAACAAAAGAGCCTGCCCCAGGCTAGTTCCCCATCATACACCGCAGTCTGTGTGCGTACATACCCGAATTCCATGCACGTCACGCAACACGTACTCAACAGGCACTTCACCAAAACAAGACTGCAAAAGCAAATCACTGAACAAACAACCAGCTCTTTTTCAAGGTAAGTAAATTAGTGTTTTACCTCTTGCTAATAATTTCCCACATGCATTGCATGTCGTTCGATATTGTCAAAAGTTTCTTTCGGCAATTCACGAGACTGAAAAGCACTTCCGGTCATGTTTGCTGTATATCCAAGTGATGCGGCACAACGACGTTCTGTAATTAATTTTGAACGACTTTTAACAAGTAATATAGCTTCAGCTGTAGCTTACAAGCTGGCCATGAAAAATTGCTTGTTTGGACCATGTCTTGTTTTCAAAATATGCTTTGTCTGTGGGCAAGATCAACTCTAGGCGATTGTCATCAACTTGGTGTTGATCATAATGCGAATCGAAGGTTGTTTTAGAAATCAGCGACGTTTCAAAGCTTTTCAAGCGTTTAATAGCTCTTCGCCGGAGCGAATTGTATTTCTACTTGTTTAATACGCCACATGCACTGTTCATATGATTTCTTTTAACTTGTACGTACAACACACTTCAAATGGAATTACAGCCTATCAATGGAACCGGGTCAATGGAGTACAAAGTCTGCTATGATGTCCTCTTCATTTCCCGATAACAGCGATGTTAAGGTGACCATGTTCGTGTCAATAGGAGTGTTCACTGTTTATCAACATTACGTCACATTTGTTTTGTTATTCAAATTTGCCAACCATTAAACAAAAGAACTCTTTGTTTCAACAGCCAATAGTTCTCTGGTTGGCACATTAATAACAATAGGTGACGTAACGAGAAACATCGCTATTGATTTTGCTGATTGGAATTGTGCTATTTTGTCGTTTGTGATTGCAAATAAAGTTTGTATTTCTACAAACAAGGATCAAAGCAGTGCAGGTTTTCACAAGCACAAATCAATTACAAAACAATATGATGTATATCAGGGTCACCGGTCAGAATTATGAACAGTTTGAATTTGATTCATTATCACGTAAGGTCTCCGACGCGCTCTCGGTAAAGCAGTAAAACACCAACATGGTTTAATTTAAAAGAATGCCCCAAAATAGGCTGCATAACACAAGAAAAAGTAAAAAGCTCGATATTAAATTGAAAATAACTGTCAACGTTATAGGTAATAGGCATACCGTAAAAGCTCTATTAAGCCCCCGGGGGGCTTATTTAATTTCAGGCCTCGAGAAGGGGGGGGGGGGGGGCTTATTAGAGAGGGGGGCTTAATAGAGAGGGAGGGCTTATTTCAAATCATAAATTTTCGAGAAAATTCACATTCATTTTTCAAACTTTACCGATTACACCACAAACTAAACAGAACAAGAAATGGGTTATATATCACCGTCTTACAAATGCAATGTCATTTATACCCTAACTCAACGATAGTTCTGGAAATAAAGACCATGTTTCCATACAAAGTGACTGAAACAACAGAAAATATTTCTTTAAAGACATTATTACATCAGTCTGACGAAAGGGGGGGGGGGGGGGGGGGGGGCTTATTATAAATCTGACTTCCAAAGGGGCTTATTAGATAGGGGGGCTTAATAGAGAGGGGGGGGGGCTGGGGCTAAATAGAGAGGATGCAAAGCAACCTGTTGAGTTAATTTTAGGATATTATTGAAAGATTAAACCTAAGTGTTAAGTGTAGTGTTCTATTAGGGATGGGCCATTTTATTATTTTTTTTGGGGGGGGGGGGGGGGGGTTGGGCAATTTTTCTGAGCTCGAATTTTTTTTTCGGTCTTGAGTGTGTGCAATAATTTTTTTTTCACCTTTTGCTTGTGAGTGAGTGAACTCGCTTTGCACGATTTTTTTTTCTCTACTTTTGCTGTGCAGGAATTTTTTTTGGTAATTGCCCAACCCCCCCTCCCAAAATAAAATGGTCCATCCCTTATGAGCTGCGTATCATCATCAGATCGTGCTCCCCTCATACATTGAATGCCAAGCATCCTGTTGCGTTTGTTTTAGGACATTATTAGTTTAGTTTTTATCCCTATACATGCAGAGGCCAGAATTCATCAAGAAGGCAGACTCATACTGAAAGATACACACAGTGTGGATATAAACTGAGATTGTCTCCGTTCACTAAACGCTTCCGGTCAGCGGAAACACTAACTATGAATTGCCGGAATCCACTATGATTTTCTGTGTCAACATATCAGACATATGGCCCTGAATGCCATGTTTAAGGGATATTCAGTGACTTTTAAAATTGGGCTGCCTCATTTTACCTTTATATAATAAAAAAGAACACAAAAGTACATGTAGCAAGAAATTTCAGAACAATTGTGGTTGGAAAAGTGTTTTTTAAGAGGTACTTGGCAACCAAAATTTGCATACGAAAAACAAAAAAACGCACGCGGTTTCACGGTTTGGTTGTTCCCATTCCTCCCGTCTTACAATTTTTTCATAAGAGACGACTGGGGACGAGTCAGATGAACAACTGCATGCTTTCCGTCTAATATTTTGCGGAGTAATTTCATATTTTAATAGTGTGATAGGATTGCATCTTAAATAAAGATCAATAAATTTACTTTTTATGATATTAAACTGTACCTTTCTTTGTGTTAAAATTCCTTAATTTGAGTTTCTCTTTGGTTGCGCCTTCCTTATAGAATAAATAATCACCCAAGATCTGTAACACTTAATGCTTACCCCCTCATTAAGTCTTACTTCTTTCGAGAGCGATGACTCCCCTTCTTCATCTCTTACCGGTAAGTTTGTGCAGTCAGTAGTCTTTTTGAAAATTTTCTTACAGATTGTAATTATCTAGTCATGGCGCAGAAAGGAATCCCAGAGATAGGATGTGAAACTCCCGCAATCCAGGCCAGTCAGCTGATATTTGGTGCAGGGAATCTCGAGTATCAGATGGAGCAATTTATTGAATCAGGTGGCAAGGATGTTACAATCCTTTTGAGTGGTAAAACAGGAGTTGGAAAGTCCCACCTGACAAACGCGCTTATTGGAGAAGAACTCGCAGAAGAAGGAGATGACGTTGATCCACAGACCGATGAAGTAAGTTCGGTTGAGTTGAGTTGAGTCGAATTTCTTCAGTTCGGTTGAGCATCACTCGGCCTGTTCCAGGCATCTGGGACAGATTAAGCACCACTATCGATAGACTATCGATAGCCCGCTATCGATAGACTAAAAAGACAAAACTGATTACGTCCATATTAGCAACATGTTTTTCTTCGGAAAAGAGATTAAAGTATTAATTTTAAAAATTAAGAGTTGAAGGAGACGGACTACTATATGGGCTGCTGTTTGGGCATTTCCCCCCAAACACACTGACATTCTTTGGTACCAACGTAACATTACCTAACGGTTATTTGTTCATTTGGATCGGGTATCACTTCCCTAAGACAGATTTTGCAAAAGTGATAACATATTGATAGATCTCAGTCGCTTTTAAACTTCAGAGTGTAAATATAAAATAGTTCATTTTACAGCTTTTCAATTGGTTCAGCATCGTTTTGACTACACGTTAGACGCCGATGCACCCCAAGGAAAAACAAAATGATATCATTTCCTGTTGTTCTTTATTAGGTAACACCTTATGATTTTGTAAAGAACAACGTCAAAATTACCGTGCTCGACACACCAGGATTGGCAGATGCAACAGGCAATGACGAAGAATATCTCAAGAAAATCAAGGAAAAGGTTAGCGATTTCGACCTGTTTCTCTTCTGTACCGAGATGAACAATATAAGATTCCGCACCGACGACTTGGAAACGATGACGAAGCTGACACAGACGTTGGGTCCACAGCTTTGGGACCATGCAGTAGTAGTGTTAACGTTTGCCAACGAAGTTCATGCATCACCAAGCAAGAAGGCAAAAGACATAACCGAGAAAGACGTTTTCAATAACCGCCTTCTTGGTTTCAAGAAAAAGATAAAGCAAGAACTGATCAAACTTGATATACCCGAAGAGGTAGCTGTTAATGTGCCATTCGTGCCAACTGGGGACTCGAGCGAGCCAAAACTACCAGACAGAGACAACTGGCTGACAGCGTTTTGGGTTGCTGCGTTCAAACGCATCAACAGAAATGCTAAGGCTGCTTTTCTCGTGGCAAACGCTGATCGCATAGCATTTTCGTCTATCTTGCCTTCTGATGAGGAAAACACGGAAAGCGGAGAAACTGACAAGGATGATGATCATGCCTCTCCATCCAGCGGTCTTTCCACCGAGGAAGTGATGGCCATTAGGGCATTAAAACATAAGTTGCAAGAGGTCTCCTTTGAGTTGGAAAGGTCTCTACTGAAACCTAGACCATATGATGAAACTGGGAATACGTCCACCACATCTCAAAATCAAGTTGTAAAAGTGTCTCAGAGTTCTTCCATCGAAATGGACGAGACTTCCTCCCAAGGAGTCGTACAAGAGATGATAGGAGATGTAACCGGGCAGTTCGTCGGCGAATTGACCAACGCA
The DNA here is from genome assembly GCA_029204205.1 of Desmophyllum pertusum. Lineage (NCBI taxonomy): Eukaryota > Metazoa > Cnidaria > Anthozoa > Scleractinia > Caryophylliidae > Desmophyllum > Desmophyllum pertusum. The sequence continues at coordinate 1,058,525 of MU825890.1, read as the reverse complement.
AAGGTTGGCCGCTATTATCAAACTTTCTTCAACTGGTTGATCAGATATTTTAAGAAGAAGTTCGTTCAGGTACCCGCAATAAAGGAGAAGCCAGAAAAGGAGAAGAATGAAGATTATGACCAAGAAAGTGAGTGAAACAGAAGACCAGAGACTACTTTTAAGGAATAAAACTGATATAACGGCTTGTCTAATTGCCGTCTAATTTTAAGAAACTGTTCACCGAGCTCAAGTTGCTTCTCCAGCTCGGTTAGATGTCGCAAACGTTAAAGAACATTAATTGTTAAATTTGCATTTTGTAGGTCAAAACAAAAATGTACACAATGAAACTTCTTAGGATCTTGCCTTTATGTGTTGTGAGGAAGATCAATAATATTCCAATGACTAAACGAAACCTCCTATATAAGTTAAAGGAGCTACGTCACGGATGGCGCATCTTGAAAAAATTGGCCAATTTTTCAAGTTCGCCGTTCGCAATCCGTCTTAATCTTCTCCATCCTCAACCATCCTTGTTCCTGCATGGTTTCTTATTACCTCTTTGGTGTTTTTCTACTGACCTTAGTAAACTATTATTTTGAGGCTTTCTTCAACTTGAAGGTGATTTTGCACTTCGCAAAAATGACTTAAAATATCGTGACATAGCTCCTTTAAGAGGTATCCTAAGTATTGTTTCTAAACAATATTGTTAGGAAAGTAAGGAAACAATACTTAGGATACCTAGCTCTTAACTTACATTTGAGGGCTTCGTGAATTCGACCCGAGATTGATTCTTTTTAGATCAATGGCCAGATGTCATGTTATAAAGATCTAAACAGTGTTTCTTAACTCCAGATTGGAATGTTCCAACCGAACGTCAGCAAATTTGGTTTAGCCCTGTGATGAAGTATTAGTTCCAGTCACTGCCGTATACATATACTGTTAGTATGACATAACCAAAGGAAAAAAAACATTTATATTTTTGGGACGAATTGCTGTAGCTATTTTGTATTGAAAGCTCAAACTTTCCAGAGTATGTATCAGTATATTAAAGGGTTCTGGGTCATAATATCAAGCAATTTTGACATTTATATGTTTCCAGGTCGGTTGCAGATTATCTTGCCTCAAAATTACAAGATCAATCGGGTCTGTTCCGGTATAGAGAGAATACATCTGTTGTCGACAATTTACTGTGTTCAGTGGTAATTACCCTGATTCAGCATCGCACCAGTGTCGTAGAGGACATGTGTTCGATTCCAATTAAAGTCTTATATATTTTTGTCCGGTCAAGAAAACAGCTTTCTCGGGTTTGAAGGGACAAAGAGGCTGGTCTGGAACAGGGTACCAGTTTCCCAGAAGTCAATTGATACTCTGGAATAGGGTAGACGAAGTCTGTTATACAACTACACGTTCGCCGTGCGGCTCACTAGTTTAGCATTTTTAAAAAACGTCTTGAACAGGGTCGCAAAGTTAGCGTTTTGTGGTCTGGTACAGGGTATTAGGGCTTTTACTGCTTTTATAGCCCAGCAGCACACCCCACCAAATTGTTTTTTTGGGGGGAGTACTCTCCCCCCGGGACGTAATCCAACTACAGTTCAATAGATCATAAAGCTTCACCAGCTGATAATCCGAACTGTTCACAGTTAAGTATCAAAATACTAAAGTATCATACACCGCGGTCTGAGTTCGTAGACCACCCGAATTCTTTGTAGACGAAGCTACTTGTAAACACTGGGATGCACCCAAAACTACACCACAGCAGCAAATCACTGAACAAATAACCAGTTCTCGTTCAAGGTAAGTCAATTATTGTTCTACTCATATAAGCAATTCATTATAATGCCGGAGGTTTTTTTTTTACAAATTTGAAAGCATTTCCGGCCGATTTTGCTGTCTATGAAGTGATGCCGCTTGGATGTCAAAAACGCCAAGAATGAGCTTCTTTTTAACAGAAACCTGTAAAAATGAATTCATTTCGTGCGGCCATGTAAATACTAGTTCACAATGAACAGTTGGCAGTTATCACTGAGACATTCTTTTTTAGATTGAGTCTTTTCAAAATTTTTGCGTCACTGGGCGAGTGTATTTGGATGACCTTACAGGTATAAATACCCGGATAAATAGTCTAGTTATTTGCCAGAGGAAGTTTTAATTCCACTTGATTTAAAATAAGCCACACTGTTCGCAAGATATTGTTTAATTTGTAAAGCTCAGTTCCAATGCAATTACAGCCTCGTGGAGTTAGGGGTTTTCAACTTGTATTTTTTATCCGTATTTCACAAATATGATATTATTACTAGGAATTCCATCATGAAAGTGAATGTAGTTGTCATGCATGTCACGTCATATCGATGCGACAACGGAATAGTCCACTATTAAGTATTAAAATAGAGGTGGCCGCGGTTTTATTTAGAGTTTTATACTGAAAATAGTTTCGGGACTTTGAAATCACGTGTATTTCCACTGTCGCGTATTTTATGGACGTCTAATAATCAAAACTTTAATGATGCTATTTTTGGCGCTGTTTTAAACCAGGGAATTTCAGGTTTCGGTGTTTGGAAATCTGATGAAACACTGTCTCGAGTGTTTGATATATTAATAATAATAACCATCCTAGGTATAATGGAGTTTTCAGATGGCCTTGACTGTTTCGTCTCTTCCTCCCTATTCCTATCTCTTTTGAGATGGGGACTTTCCCTTTAAGTTCTTTATGTGTATTATGTACAGCCAGACGTTTTTTGGGGAATTTTTTCTTACAGACCTTATATGGTAATGGCGGAGAGAGGAATCCCAGAGATGGAATGCGAAGCTCCTGCAATTGAGGACGGGCCGCTGAAATTTAGTACAGGGAATCTCAAGTATCAGATGGAGCAATTTATCAAGTCATGTGGTAAACCTGTTAAAATCCTTCTGAGTGGTAAAACAGGAGTTGGCAAATCCCACCTGACAAATGCGCTCATTGGAGAAGAACTCGCTGAAGAAGGAAAAGTTGATCCACAAACCGATGAAGTAAGTTCATTTTTAAAAGAAGGATTAAAGTTCGAGTTGGGAATGAATGACTAAGCAATTCTTATTGGCAACATTTTAGTTACGAAAGTGAAAATGGGCCGACGAAGACGGAATATTTTTTGCCGGGGGAGGGGGAGGTGGGGGGGGGGGGGGGGTAGGGGTAGGGCGGGGGTGATATCACTGCCCTACGATAAAAGGTAAGCATAATTTTATGAAAGTACATACAATATCATGATGACTGAGAGAGACAGGTATAATACAAAGATTTTACTTAGCTTCTATTCTGTTGGCATTTCATGAGTACTGGGTTAAACTAAAATTCATCACATGCCTAGGCTCAGACAGGGCTGTTAATTTTAACGTTCTTGTGGTTAACTTTGCTATCATGTCCTTCAAACGAAAAAAAGACGTTATGGAAATATGGTCTAATGGTTAACTGACTTTCAGAGTGTGGATAGCTCGGTTTTGTTCGAACAGGTACAGACACACCCGGCAACCATCGATACACCCTAAGAAAGTGGATAGATATAATTCCATATTGTTTTTTTTTTGCAGGTGACAGCTTATGGTTTTATAAAGAACAACGTGAGCATCACAGTCTTCGACACGCCAGGATTAGCAGATGCAACAAGCAATGACGACGAATATCTAAGGAAAATCAAGGAAAGCCGAGAACGATTTCGACCTGTTTCTCTTCTGTACCGAGATGAACAGTACAAGATTCCCGCGCACCGACGACTTGGAAACGATGAAGAAGTTGACACAGACGTTGGGTGTTAAGCTGTGGGATCATGCTGTGGTGGTGTTAACGTTTGCCAACATGGTTCTTCTATCACCAAGCGAGAAGGCGAAAGGCGTCAATGAAAAAGACGCTTTTAACAGCCAATTTCAATGTCTGAAGAAGAGGATACAGCAAGCCCTGATCAAAATTGGTGTACCTGAAGATGTAGCTGTTAATGTGCCAGTTGTGCCAACTGGTGACGTATGCGAACCAAGACTGCCAGACAGAGACAACTGGCTGACAGCGTTTTGGGTTGCGGCGTTCAATCGCATAAACAGGAATGCAAAAGCTGCTTTTCTACTGTCAAATGCTGATCGCATCGAGTTTTCACCCGTCTTGGATGCAGACGAGGAAAACCAAGAAAGCATGGCCATAAGAGCATTAGAGAATACCTTCCAAGGAGTTGCCTTTGAAAAGGATTTGGTTCCTTCGCTTCCAAATCCCAGGCCATCAGTTGCAGCTAGGAAATCGTCTTCTTGTCCACCGCAAAATCAAACTGTAACAAGGACCGCTTCTACCATCCAACTGGACGAGGCTTGCTCTCGAAGCATCATCAACGACATGGTAGGGGACGTAACCGGTACTTCCAGTGGCGAATCGAAAGGGCCAGCATTTGTCCGCTTTTATCAACCCTTCCTTAGATGGATCATTAAGTATTTAAGGAAGTTATTTCGAAATCGCTCAGGGAAGGAAGCCGGCATAAATGCCGATCAAAGTGGAGGGAAAAAATGAAACAAAAGACGAGAGCTTACGCAAGGAACTAGCACTATTGAAACACGGCTCCCCTAATTTCCATTGAACCCGGCCCTAGATACTTGAGTACCAAGTAAGAAAACTGTTTTACCGTCCTGTAAGATGTTCTAAAAGTTTTACAGAGAACATTACAGCTGTTACATTAGCATTTGAACTGGAACGGAAATGCAACGACATCTAACTGTTAGTTGCTTATTAGAAAAGAAAATAAGAACATTACTAGGGAATGACGAGGATAAAAACGCCTTAAATTTATTATGCATGTGCAAAAAATTGTCTCTACTACCAGAAATTATTTTAAAACGTGTAATTTAGATAAACTCATCAAGAAGCTAATCAATTAAGGGAGATACTTTGCTGATGTGCAAACCCTGGCATATGTTCTAAATTAACATGAACATTATTTTTAAAATGTATATAGGACAAAGTGTAAATACCCCATGTCTTTTATTGACTTTCTTTGTACATGTGATTTGTAAAAACGTATAAAAATGGAAATGAAAACATGCGCTAGAAAGGAAAGGTTGATCAACAGTGATAGTGAATAAAAAAACAACAACACTCTTTAGCTTCTTGCAGGTTCAATATGTCATACTTAATCATGCATTAATCGGAATATAGGAAGTCAGTTAGAATTGTTAGGAATTTTTCCCAGAAGACTCAATCGTTTGGAGGTTTTAGAAAACGCCGGTCACTTTACATGAACATGTTTCTTGTAGTAAGCGATGCATACACCATAAATGTATTTCGAATCTTACATGTACCTGGCATATATAAGTCATTCTTCTCATATATTTAAAATATCAAGTCTCACTGATGTTTTTCGAACGCGATGGTAATTCCACGCGTTCGCATTTAAATTACCTCGAAAGCGAAAACCGCAAAACAAAACAGATCAAATGACTGACGGTACAGGAAAATTCATATGCGCAGGAGCCCATTACTCCTGATATGCGATATTTCAACCTACTACCACTTCGCGAAACGCGAGTTTCCTAGAATCATGAAGCTCGAGAATTAGATTGATCTTGTACCAATATGATATCTCCCACGGAATTAGATTTAATTGCCCAGCTACTGAGGTTCCGATTTTAATTTCTTAATTGGAGGCAGTAAGTACACGGATTTATCTTGGTACAAACACAGACATTTAGCTGTTGCTATTATTCACAAGAATCAGAGGGTCAGGGCGCCGGAGGGTACAAATCGAGACAAGTTTGAGCGTGACATGCAAGATCGACGAAAATTTATCGCCCACGCGGCGAAGGTAAGGGACTTTTCCCTAGCTTTACAATTTTTGTATGTCCCGGGTACATTTCCCCTGAACAACAGTGTTCATGGTGCAGCCAGCACGATAGATCAATGTAGAGGCTGTTTAGACACGCTGGTGAACGTTTTGTCAAAGGTATGTAGATCAAATGCTCTGAACTTTCTTTAAAGAAACAAGGTCTTCCTCGTGGATTCACAGATTTGTTGCCTGCTACGTCACGTTGTGATCTCAGCATTGACTGCATCCTGACTGTATGCCCTGTTAGCATTGTAGTCATTGTAACTTAAATATTCTTAGTTGTCATCGATATAAGGTCTGCATGCAATGCGCATGCGTGACTGCATCAGCCTTCAAACCTCCTGAATAGACTCCACTTTAAGGTAAACATCACAGACATCGAAATTTCAAACGAACTGGGGTCAATTGTTTCGTCGAAATTGTGGGTCATTCTTGCATGATTTATGAACGAAAAAGTCATATATTTAATAACGACCTCACACAAACACTTACGTCGTTTGTTTGTTTTATAAAATGATAAGTTAAACAGCACTTTTTCGAGCCTTTTATATCGTCTTTAAATAGCTTCTTTCTCTACCGATGAGTATATTGTAATACCATGATATATAGGTCAAGCTCTCTTCGATGCTTTGTGCAGCTAATATCATATTTAGCGGAAATGTATTCATGCTGATTTTTGGAAAAAACTACTACCATTTCACATCTGGGTTTACTCTCCTCCCTTAAAAAAAAACACGTCAGGCTCAATGTGATTGACTTCAGGTGCAATAAAATCGTAATCTTGTAGTAATCTTGTCCCGGATGGAAATTTAAAAAAATCTTATCAGCCTTCTTTAACCATACGAGTATGTCGCGTCGAAGGAAATTTGAAAACGAACCGACTGCATTCTGTAAATTCTGTATGAAGCGGTTTTAATCATTTATGAGACTAATCAGACTATGAAAAAAATTACGATTTCGGGAATAAAGATGACGTTTTATGCTTGGATTGTAATCGCGACCATCCGAATTGTTAGGGATTTTTCCCAAATTACTAGACTGTTTTTGTTTCGGTTTCGAGATAAACCGGAAACAACTCGGCACAAGGTCGTTCATTATCAGAGATGCTGCCTTGGAGGTCTTACTTTTGAAGATTTATTAGCTTAGTTATAATGTCGAATTTTGGTCGATTTCGATACACTAAAGCAACATGAATAATGGAAAAGGATGGATAAAGTATATAATTATTGCAATATTCAGTTTGATATAACTCAAAGTTAACGTCTGGCACAGGGGCCCTGGCTCACGATATAACTAATCGGTGGCAAAATATAAGAATTTGCATGAAAAATGATAACAAACAGCCATTAAAGCTTACACAACACATCAAATGTTGGTCTGAACTGCCACAGTGGTATAGTACCCCTCTTCTAGCTGGGGCTATACAATTTCTTTCTAGTGCGCACTTTATGTGTTGTTTTTACTACTATTATAAATGGCAAGTGCTTCGGACAGCAAGAGACAGTTTTATCACTGTATTCCTGTGTTCGTCTTCTTAGGCAAGACACCTGAATCTCTCTAAAATGGGTACCATCGGACTAATGGGGAAACCTTACAAATCATGCTGGGGATGACCTGTGATGGCTTGCATCGAGCGGACCATTGAAGCTAGGTTGTTTCGTCTAGTTGGTTTGATACCGAGATCGATACAGATTATTCATCAGGCTTACGATAAAAGCATGCTGAATACAGTAAAAGCCCGCCGTAAGACCACCTTGTTACGACCTTTTTCGTTTAGCCTGAAGAAAAGCACAGTCAGTCATTTTCTTTTTCAAGAAGCCCTTAAATACGACCACCCCGGCCGTAAACACTACCAGATTTTCGTGATCCATTGGACGGGTTGGATTAATGGGGCTCTACTGTAGCTTGTCCCGAAACTGATGTTTTTTCTTCTACAATGTTAGGTTTTGAGATGGCAGAAGGAGGAATCCCTGATGTAAACCTCGGAACCCTTTCAAGTCAGGCCAGGTGGCTGATAAATGGCTTACCAAATTTCGAGTATCAACTGCGCCAATATTGTCTGTCAGGCCGCAAGCACATGACCATCCTTTTGTGTGGAAAAACAGGTGTAGGGAAATCGCATTTGACAAACGCGCTCATTGGTAAAGAACTTGCCAGAGAAGGTGAAGACCTCAACCCACAAACTGTTGAGGTAAGTAACTTCAACGACACCTCGCTGTACATTCAATCTAGCCCGCGTACAATACCAATAAATTTCACAACTAGACTGGTGACTAGAATAAAGAAAAATATCAACCAGTGGGTACTGGTTGATGTCCCCTAAACCCTTAGAATTAACATGAAAAGAAATGCAAACAATCAATAATTAGAGTAGCGGCGTTTGTGGCTTGGCCTGAACATAAGTGTGTTTCTGAGAAGGGGATCATTTAATAGGGATAACGTCATAACCCTCCTTCAGAATGTCTGATTACATTCTGTAAAACAACTATGACTATGGTTTTGTAAACGGAAATAGGTCAATGAGCACGTGATAGACATGTGATCGAATCATCGTGCGTGTAGTTTACTGAGAACTTGAACTCGAAGGAACTCTGGTTATTCTTGGAATTGGATGTCTATTTATGAGTCATATCTTCTCGGAATTTGGATCTTTACGGAGTTTTGTCTTAGCGGAATAGAATCTCGAATTGTATCAGGAACCTTATCTAGAGAATACAACGGAAACGATTGAATCAGAAGGATTGAGTGTAGTTATTTTTCACAGTGGTACTAAGAAATATGGTGAACTATGACTATATTTCGAGCGATAATAACGGATAGTAATGGAACTGGTATGAACTGAATGTTTCGTCTCATCGTCTCAATGTCACTCGACTCATTAGCGATTAGCTAGAGGCCTAATAAGCCTCATTTGTTCGAGAATAAATAATGTACACCTAATTGCAATAATGTTGTCATATAAAAAATAAAAATGAAAAAAGCCAAATAGGAATTAATTAGGTTAATCATCAAAGCTTGCAGCATTGTCAGAGAACTCACACGTTTATAGCTGTATATTAATCGTGTAATTAAGATAAATTGAAGACTTACTTGTATTTTGAGGCCGTTTCTTCGACATGAATGTAGTTTGTATGCCTAATTAATTCGTATTTGCTTTTTTCATTTTTCTTTTTTCTATGACAACGTTATTGCAATTAGGTGTATGTATATGTCTTTCTTTTCTGAATATTTGCGTTTCTACAATGACATCAACATCACGTGAACGTTCTACTGACTAGGAATACGACAATGAAACGTTATTCGAGTCGAAAGAGTTCCAGATATGTCGCAAATAGCATTCGCCGATCGTGTAGCAATATTCTGCAGTTTCCAAATACCGTGGTTTCATAACAGGATCAATTTTCTGTCTGTTTTCCGACCGTAGTTAACGCTTACTAGGAATTAAGAATTCTCAGTCACCTTCGTCTGGTTAGATTAACTCAGTTTGGAGATCTGACTCGTCCCCAGTCGTCTCCGAGAACATTGTTCGACGCGAGGGTAGATGGGAAGGAGGAAAGAATGAGACTCCTTCCCATCACCCCCGCATCATGCAATCTTCTCACTGAGAGACAAATGACAAACAGTCAGGTTTGTAGAGTGCCATCTGCGGAACAGGGTTAGATCATCATCGATTATAAACATGATATGGCTTGGAGGAATACGTAGAAATCGTGCATGTTGTGTCTCCGAATTGGGGACGTAAAGGAAACACCACTGAGGTAATGATCTCTATGGCAGTGACCATCCACAGTGAATAGTGTTCCTTATCAGGTATAGACCCGTCAATAAAGTTGGTGATTGATTGATTGATTGACTGAACGCTAATATGTCGTTATGACACCAGCTATCTACTTTCATTTGATAGGTGACACCTTACACGTTCTCAATTAACAACGTGGAGATTACAGTGTTCGACACGCCAGGATTAGCAGATGGAACGGGCAACGAGGAAGTGTATCTACAAAAAATCAAAGAAAAAGTATCCGATTTCGATGTGTTCATTTTCTGTACCGAGATGAACACTCAACGATTTCGCAACGACGACATCAAAACAGTCCAGAAGCTGACAGAAGCTTTCGGGGCGAAGCTGTGGGAGCACGCAGTCGTAGTTTTAACGTTTGCCAATGAAGTTCGTCCACCACCCAGCAAGAAGGACGTCACTGTACAAGAGTTCTTTGACCAACGCGTCCGAGTTTTCAAGAAGAAGATACAAGAAGTCGTTTTAAGCGTCGGAGTGACGGGAGAAGCAGTCATTAATGTGCCATTTGTGGCTGCCGGAGACTTGAGTGAGCCAAAATTACCTGGAATCGAGAACTGGTTGACGACTTTTTGGATTGCAACGTTCAAACGCCTGAATAGAAGTGCACGACCCACGTTTTTTCTTGCAAGCATTGCTCGCTTCAATTGCGTTTCACCCTCCGAGCAAGACATACCAAGAAGAGGTCTTCCCTCTAGAAGAAGCTTACCGCCTGGTATAGGAGGCAATCAACTACAAAGGCAAATGCAAAGAAGAAGCTTCCAGGGATTTGAATTCGTCTACCATGATGAATGCAGTGAAGACAACGCCGATAGTGATGTTGTCCGTCTCCCCATTAATAGAAGCCATTCCATGGTGGAGACAAGGTCAAGAAGAACGCCTCCAAAACCAAAGCCAAAATCGAAGATGCCAGTGAATGGGCAAGGTGCAACAAGCGATGCCCCAGCCATCGAACTGGACGAGCCAGCTGCCAAAGAGATAGTGATGGAGATTCTAACGTCTGATGTTGTTAAAGAAGCTAGCAAGATAGTGGGTGATTGGATTTTCCCGGAGGTGGCCGCCTTATGTCAGCTGTATTTAACTGGGTGGTGAGGTTAGTCGAAGGATGGATGGGGACAAATTTCCTGAATGAAAATGGCGTTGTGGAGGAAGAGCAAGAACAACAGCAGACAGACGACTGATGATGGAAAGTTACTGTGACTTTAGCATTTACGTTTTTATATTTTCGCCAAAGAGCGTTGTTTCAGTTTTTAAGTCACTGTGAAGAGCATTTTACATTTAATTTCCCTATTTTGATATTGTACAGCGTAGAAAATAGTTTGGTTCATTTTCCATACCAAAGCACATATTTTTTTGTAATACAACCTACAATGTAGAATACATGCAGTTCCTTTGCCTTTAAGTGCAAGAATCATGACCCATTTTCTTCTGCCTACTGTATTTTATTATTGTTGTTTTCTGTTACATGTATATTGTTTAGATATCTAGAATATTAATGTTTCTCTCCTTTTATAACATTTATGTGTTGTATATTGTATTAAAGTCAATAAATATGATTTATAATTCCCATTTCTTTCTATCGCTTTGTATTGTGGTATTAGAGCAGGGTTAGGGAAATGTCATCTCGAACTTTCTTAATATGGGAAAATGAATGCCTTTTATTTTCGGAGAGACAAAAAAATGTCGTTTTGGGTACAAAAAAGGGTCAGCTAGGATTTTCGGAAAGGCAAAAGCAGCTCATAAGATGTCAATCCCTAAAGTTTGAAAGTTCAGCTAACGTATCCGAACAGATACATTTTTCTTAGCGTTTAAAAATAAGCCATTATAACGTAGAAACGACGTTCCCACACCTACAGGAAAATTTTCACGTTGGGTGCCCTCAGTTAGAGATGTGCAAGTCTCCGTCGAGTGACGAGCTGTGTGCGGTGCATGACAAATATTCACGCGTTTGACGTCACGATTAGGATTTCATTGATGAACTTCTTTGTGCCGTTGCAGCTCTCCCGAGAACCTGAAATATACGAGCAAGCGGATAAATGGCAAGTGAATTATTCATTAAAGCAAACATGCTCAAACGTAGCAGTTACAGCAAGGAGTACAAAAGTGTGACCACTTTTAATTAATTCACATTCTTTTGTGCACGTATACTATCCAATCAAAAACTGTAACTGTAAAGTTACTCTTCTACTTCAACTCAAGACCAAAATTAAACCGTGATTGATATTTAACAACAGAAGCGTTGCAGTTATAGATAGTTAATGTAATGATAGTTAATGTTGTTGATTGGGTATCTCCCAAAATTGTTGATAACAAGTTTTTTTAAATATTTATAATTAAGGAAATTATTTATAGTAATAGGTTTACCAACCAACAATACTAGAGGAAGCATGATACTTCAGCTATGTGTGCGGTGACATGACGCTACCCCGCGGTTTGAAGGGTTGGTTTGTATTTTTGGATCTCGAGCTTTTGAGAACGGAAGCACGAGCCGTGCAGTAGGCGAGCGCTTTTCAAACATTTCGCGAGTGCTCTCGTAGTGTTTATGGCCTTATAACACACTGCTTTGGCTTCTTTATATGCATGCTGTATGATTAGCCTTATACATACTCTGATAAAACGTGTATTGTATTACATGTAGGTAATCAAAACATACACAGTATCCAATCTGTGCTATAATGCTCGGTGTACAGGTATAAATTAATTATTAAAATCATTCTGAGTATTTTAAAACCTATGACATGCATTGAATGGTGTTTGTAAAATTGAGGCCCTGTCACAACTAGCCTCCAACGTAGACGCTCTTTGAGCTCGAGCCCAAAGAATGTCTGCGTAGGAGGCTATGTCACAACCGGTCTTCCGGTCACATCCAGGACTCAAACAAATTCTGAATGGCATCCAAAATTAAAGTATTGAAGTTGAAAATATGGCAAACTTCACTAAGCTAAATAAATATAATTACGGGGGCATTTTTAGTCAAATAAGTGTAGAGTTTGATAAAGTCTGGAGACTTAGAAGAGCATGCAAGAAATCTTCAAATCCCAACAAGATTTTTGCCACGAATCTGCGTCTTCTTCTGACGGCGACGTGCGTCATAAAAGCGCAGTCGCACTCGCCGTCCCATAGTGCACACATTTTTGAGTCACATGATTTCAAAATCCCCCGTAGTGGAGACATGATCACATGATCCATAGCATAGTCGTCGCATAGTGTGTGTGGCTTAGCCTGCGCAGCAAGCTCTCCCTTCCATACCCAGCCCCCAGAGAGCTTGCTACGCGGGCTATGTGTGGCTTCATGCGACTGTAGCCTGTTCCAGGTGACAGGCTATGCGACTGCCAAATTAAAAATTTACCGCCGCTTTAGATAAAACTAACTGACGTCTCGCGTCGTCCACAAATAGTGTAGTGACATACTGTTAGATGCCAAACGATATTTTATTTTTAGTAGCAATTTTTTTTGTAGCCCATTTTCTTTTTAAATTTATAGCTAGGATTCAAGTTGTGTAATCTAAAGGAATATATGCAACAAGAATACAGGAAGTTTGTTTTAATTCAGTTGAAGGGAGTGCGCATGGTAATTTTCCTGAGCGTCATTGGCAAAACGTTTCTATTTTCTTTCCACTGGAGTAAGAACATCACGTGCTTTTAAAAAACAATAACAGTCTAATTAAATTCTAACCACGTAACTCGACCACAGACTCGCAACGTGAGCCGAGAAACAACCAGCCCACGGCAATTACCGATAACGGTCAACGGTCTTGTACAACTTCAGTCACTCCATCAAGATAACCTCATTGGCCGACGAGAACGTAAACGATTTAAAGCTGTCTTGATAACTTGGATGTTTCGTGATCGTAAAAAGGTAAGTATTTCAGTTATCGTTGTGGTAAAAATAAGTACCAAAACGTCAACACGACCAAAGGGATTCCTCGGCTCAGAAACTCCTGCCTCCGGGCAGAAGTTTGACTGACTTGAATCGGTGGGCTATTTGTTCCGGTTTCATCAGCCAGTCAAAGGAAGTCGAAGAATCAATACTGAATGAGGATGAAATGTTCTGAGAAAACTATTCGGATTTCATCTCAACTGTTACATCGAATAGTATATTCAATCCTACTTGCAGGGACTTTGGACTTACGCAAATCGTAGTTACCTTTGTTCACCAAGCACTTAAAGCCCGGCGCAAGCCACTTGCTAATGACTCAACGAAGTTCTATGAGCGTCATCAAAATTTTGACTTGTGTTGTCATAACGTAAATAACGAGTAATTCGAGAGACGAACAAGATTGTACTTAACCCATACAAGATAATACATCAGTCATTCGGTTTTTACACTGACATTTGCGCAACGTTCGTTACACACTGAATTACTTAATTACGTCTAGTTCAAGGTAAACGTTTTGTGACAAGGACTGATCAAAGTCTTAGCAAGAAGCCGATTTGTTCACATAATTAAAACACGGTAAAATTCATATATACAAACAAAGTTTTGAAACTCTATTTTTAGTCATCACCAACACACCGTACCTAGCTAGCTCACTACATCCCTGCCATGCCTGTTGTATTCGGGTTGTATTCCCTTCGGTATGCTTTCTCCTTATACCCTCACTACAAAGAATTTCCAACATAGCGCCGTTACACTTCTGCTATGAATAATGCTTAGCAGACAACCCAACGACTTTGAAGCCATTCTGATTCACCTAACGCTGAATTATTCTGGGGAAAGTCTTTAAACTTCAATATTTGCCTTTGATACGTTTGAAATGTAATATACTAATGGTATTTGCACTTGATATCGATCTGATACGAAACAATAGATTGGTCGAGCGAAGGAGTCCCGAGATTTGTATTTTACGTGCGCTTTCTAGCTGACGGCGCTTTTGCGGCTTGCAACATATACACAAAGGGCAAATACACAATAAAATGTACTCGTCACTATGACATCCGTGGGAATATCAACTTTGATAACTTTTCCTCAACAAAATTCCAAAAAATGTTGAAAAATTCCAAAACATTTTGAAGCCAATTGCAACCTTCTTGATGATATTGACGTGCAATGATATTTGAGACGCTGCCTTAAAATTCCTATAAAAATATCAATAAAAAACAATATTAGAAATGTGATAGGCTTTCTATATCTTAAACTTAGTCAATTAAAAATGTTTGCAACTTTTCTCAGATAAGTTTTTAAAGCATTTTATCATCACAATTTTAGTCGAACAGCTTCATGATGTGTTTATTGTGTTTGTTTCTCCTCTGCGGTAGATCACAGTTATGTTCCAGAAATACTAAAAATAGGATTAGGACCTATAAAAAGGACATGTATTTTATTTTAAGCAACTATTGTTGAGTTATAATCAATCACAAAGCTAATATCGTGGGCGAAGGAAAGATTGATTGATTGTAGTTCCCGTTTCAAATAAAAAAAGCAATGTGGATTCCAATATCGGAAAGGTCTTCAAGATTTATGTTAATTAATCTGATCATCACACACTGATTATACAGCTAGCCTGCGTGCAGACGTCTGGTAGTTCCTTCCTGCGTCACAAGTCACTTTTCGGACGCAGAAATGGGGCTACATACAACGAGATTTCAAATCCGGCACACTGATTATACAGCTAGCCTGCGTGTAGACGTCCCCTAGTCCCTTCCTGCGTCACAAGTCACTTTTCTGACGCATGTAAGGAGGGTACATACAACGAGATTTCAAATGAAACATCTAAGCTTCAATTTTAATTTTTGATTGATTATCCTAAGCAAAATATGAAAGTAAAAACACTTTCACCTCTACTTTCTAATAATAACTTTATTTATAATAAGTATTAATGATTAAGGTGGCTCATAACGGTTTACCAACCCTACATCAGTTCATGTTTAACGGCTCCAATGCCCAATCATACGATTATCTTTTTTTTAAATTATTTTTTTTACGATCATCTTCTTGACATAACATGTTACCATAGCAACGATATTACCAGTCAGAAACACCCTTAATTTTAGCTTATAACTAAGCACTGTGACCCCCATTTTTTATTATTGAATAATGATCTGCATGTTAGATAAAACTGTTTGCAAAGTTTAAAATAATTCTTCGGAAGGGATTTAGAGCTACCTTAAATGTGGCAAACCGTTATCAGCCAGTTTAATAGTAGTTTTTCACCAATAAATGAGTTTGCGCGAAAGAGTTAATTGTAGTACATTGACTAAAAGTTCCCTACAGGTTCAAAATTCAGGCCTTCAATTTTCTGCAACCTGTTTAGTTGGAGTAAGTGACGTAAAGCGTATAGTTTAGATATATATATACAGCTGTTTCGAGAAACGTTGTCGGAAAAAAGCGCACGCGACAATCCCGAAAGGTAATCTGGGATATGATCAGCAAGGTACGTTCCTGACACAAGCTGTCGAACCTACTTTTGTTGCTTTCTTTTGGTACTCGCAAACATACTTCCATGGCGTCTCGTGCCATTTTCTCAGATTTCCCTGAAATGCTGAAGTCAAGGAACCGTGAACTTAAAACTACCCACAATACCTTTCTGGATTGTCGCGTGCGCTTTTTTCCGACAACCTTTCTCGAAACAGCTGTATATATATTTAGATGTTTTAGTACCTGTATAACCAATTCTATTTGTCAACATAATGTCCTGGCTAATCAATGGTGTGGTATATACTTAAAGGAGCAACGTCACAGATGGCGCATCTTGAAAAAAATGGCCAATTTTTTCAAGTTCGCCGTTCGCAATCCGTCTTAATCTTCTCCATCCTCAACCATCCTAATGTTCCTGTTTGGTTTATTATTACCTCTTTGGTGTTTTTCTACCTTGGTAAACTATTATTTTGAGGCTTTCGTCAATTTGAAGGTGATTTTGTACTTCGCAAAAATGACTTAAAATATCATGACATAGCTCCTTTAAATATCCTCCGCTATTCACTTCCACTCCTATGAATAAAGTCGCTGCCGCCGCCGCCGTCATTAGTAATAATAATCTATTGTAGTGGTATGCACTTAGCTCAAGGCTAGTTTATCGTCGAGTCATCATCTTAGTAGTCACGAATGCATCAGTGCCGCACGTGCCATTTATTTCGAAACTGTTTGTTAAAAACAAATCACAATCTGTTGATGGGAAAGAGAGCCCGTAACGCAGACATTAATAAAGTTCTGTTCGTGTTCTGTAAATTGAAGTGGGAGGCAAGAACTCATACGGTGATGTGCAACCTTTCAGGGGATGGGTTTGAGACCTTAGTCTGAAATGACAGGTTAAAATCTATCCAGGATAACACAGTTTTTGTTGGATCGGAATGCTGGAGGCTCTGTTAAAGATATTTGATAGCTTTTTGGTCTAACCTAACGCCATGCAACTAATAAACAACTCCGCCCCACACTAACGTTTTCAAGCGCACCAATTCGGAAAAGTTGGATTTGCGTGATAATTCTTGATTGCAAGAAGATAAGTTATAGGCTTGTTTAGTCTTCACAGGAGATACAAATGAGTACACATTAAGCATAATGACAGTTCAAATTAAATTGATGAAAAAATATGGATAAAACAGTTTGAAAATGCACGAAAACAAAGTAGCAGACTGAGTAAGTACTACTTCTAGACAAAACACTAACGTGTCACTTGGCCAAATGCCGTTTCGTTGTGTTTACTTTGTTGGGCGAATTTTTGGTGTATTTGCGGTTAATTCACTTTATGTAAATGTTAACAAAGTCGTGTTTTCAGTCAAGGGCTTCTTAATTAACATCTTCCTTTACAAAGTTGTCACGTCGTTGCGATGCGTGCTTGAGAACGAAGCTGACATGATTTCATGAAAGACTTCAAAGAAAATAAATCACAGGAAAAGCTTATAAAAAAGAAAAAGCTTATAAAAATGATGCAGTGCCAGAGATCCTTGAGGCTCAAATGGTGCATGAAAAAGGCCAAGTGACGTCACTCAGACTTGTGACTAGCAAAATCACTTAGACTTTCTGGCTGCAAGTCGTAAGGAGCTGGCTGTGGCGTGCTTTAGCTCACATACACACTTGATTGCCATGACTGTATATAAAGTATTACTACTGGTGCTTGTTTGGTGACGTTCTAACGCAAGACGGCGAATTGAACTGACAAGGTACGCGTGCACACTTCCTATTAGTGTAAACATTTTTCTTGCTACTAGATGCGAAGTATTTTAATTGCTCTAAAACCGTGACACCATTTCGTGCCATCACATTTCAACCGCATGCTACGTGCATTTAGAGCCCGGGGGGGGGGGGGGGGGGGGGGTACTCCTCAAAAAATTGGGTGGGGGTGTGCCGCTGGGCTATAAAAACCCTTACCCTGTACCAGAGCACAAAACGCTAATTTTGCGACCCTGTTCCAGACTAAATGTTGAAAAAAGATACGCTGTTCCAGAGGATTTTTAACGATTTTTTTTCTAACCCAAAAGGCTAAACTACTAAGCAGCACTGCGAACGTGTAGCTGTAAAGCGTCTATAATACTCCTACGCGTTTCGTTTCGTCTGACTAACGTAGACTTCGTCTACCCTATTCCAGAGTATAAATTACCGATCTTCGTGCCAACTTCTGGGAAACTGATACCCTGTTCCAGACCAAAAAATGCCTTTTGGTATACCCTGTTCCAGAGCAAAATGCTCAAAAACCATACCCTGTCCAGCGGCACGTACCTATATAGCGTATATAAGGGAGTACCCCCCCGGGATTTAGAGTTAACGCAGATTAATGCCCTAAACTTATAAAACAGCAACAACGTGGTGTTATTAACTAGGCCTTTTTTTATTGAATATTACAACCCAATAGGATGTTGATCTAGACCCATCATACTCCAGAAATGCCTTGATAGTAAATTATTATAGCACTACAGCCAAATGGTTCAGTTAAAGGTAATAAAGGTTATCAACCGTGTAATGATAACTATAAGACCACGACAGCAATTTAGATGGTTTTCAGATTATAGAACAAAAAAAATTCGAGGAATGCAGAAGCTCATGAGTTCTTTACAAAGATAATCTAGAATGTTGATATTACTCTGTTGCACCGCGGAGTTACCAACTGAACGAGCACATGTTTTCCTCAAGAGATAAAGTTTAGCGAATACTATGAGAAGTACAGGCTCTGGGAAGAAGAAGAAGAAGAAGAAGAAGAAGAAGAAGAAGAAGAAGAAGAAGAAGAAGAAGAAGAAGAAGAGAAGAAGAAGAAGAAGAAGAAGAAGAAGAAGAAGAAGAAAGAAGAAGAAGAAGAAAGAAGAAGAAGAAGAAGAAGAAGAAGAAGAAGAAGAAGAAGAAGAAGAAGAAGAAGAAGAAGAAGAAGAAGAAGAAGAAGAAGAAGAAGAAGAAGAAGAAGAAGAAGAAGAAGAAGAAGAAGAAGAAGAAGAAGAAGAAGAAGAAGAAGAAGAAGAAGAAGAAGAAGAAGAAGAAGAAGAAGAAGAAGAAGAAGAAGAAGAAGAAGAAGAAGAAGAAGAAGAAGAAGAAGAAGAAGAAGAAGAAGAAGAAGAAGAAGAAGAAGAAGAAGAAGAAGAAGAAGAAGAAGAAGAAGAAGAAGAAGAAGAAGAAGAAGAAGAAGAAGAAGAAGAAGAAGAAGAAGAAGAAGAAGAAGAGAAGAAGAAGAAGAAGAAGAAGAAGAAGAAGAAGAAGAAGAGAGACGCTATCTCAGGACGAGGTCGTCAAGTATGTAGACAGAAACTGTTCCAGAAAAGTGGAAAAGAAGACAGACTTTGAGACTAATTTAGACAGAAGCATAAAAATTCAAGATCAGAATCCGGGAGCTTTCTTTGCTTATTATGATCAGGGTACTTTATTGCGTATGTATTCTATCAACCACTAAATATCTTAAGAATTTACCAAGAATGGCATTTTTCTATTTTCGATAGTTGATACAACAACTACAATTAATTTTGTACGCCAGCCTTTTTAGGTACTAGAATGATAGTCGCACATCATAAATCATAAGACAAAGCATGCACCATACATTTGAACAAAAGCCATGGAAACAACCGTTAATTAATAAGAAATTAATTAATAGTAGATTCATTTGAATAAGGTATAATTATATGAACTCTTTCGAGTAAGTTCGTTAACGGAATGCTAAAAGGCACTTTTTAATTTATTATAAATTTAATAATAGTTTTTGAAATCATTTATTTATTTATTTATTTATTTATTTATCCATTCATTATTTTGATCGTTCATTCATTCTCTCATGACTTATCGATTGATCCTTTGGTAAGGCATTATTATTAACGTGTTTCGAAATGGATAAAACTCTTGTGTGTGATCATTCTAGTTTTTATGTCTATGGATGAGACCCTAGTGTGCGACCATTCCAATGAAAGCTATTGAGCAGTACTTTCACGTGTCGGTTTGCTCAACGGGGGAAGAGAGACCCTAGCCTGGGAACGAGGTTGGGTTTTTTTTATGCTGTAGAAGGATGATTCTAACTTTTAAGTGGATGGAACCCTAGTGTGCGGCCGTTTAAATGTAAGCTATTGTGCAGTACTTTCACCTGGTACTGTTTCGTTTTCGATATTTTACAAACTTAAATTGGGATTTTTTTTTCTAATTTTGGCGGAAATCGAAAGATTAAGGGAGAAGCCGGTAAAGGAGAGTGGACTAAACCGTTAACGAAACCGAAATAAAAACAAAACAAAACAAAGCAAAACAAAGGCGTTATATTGGTTGTTTATTTTTTGAGATTAAGGTGAAATTAAACCACACTCTAATAGTGCTAATTTGCAAAAAAAAAATCCTATTTTAAAAACCAGAACGATTTGGTCTTCTAGATTCTTTTGAAGAAATAAATGTCTTCAATATAAACTAGTGTCGTGGTTAGAATGCTAAACATAAAGGCCGGAGGCTATCAATCTACAATAAAAAGAAAAGGACTTTGTTTTAACGTGAATTTGAACAATACGACCTCACACTGACAATTATTTCTGATTTCCTTTTCCCCATAATGACCTCTTTGTTCGGGTTCAAATAAACTTTACGTCGTTGAATAAATTACTTGATATTTTGTTGGTTCCTAATGATTGTTACCACAGCCATTTAAACAATTTACTACTGAGGACTGGACATCTCGTTAGTGGTCGACAAGCTACGTAAAAAAGCAACTTTCAATTAAGGTGAGGTGGTCTACCTACCGATATTATTGCTTTAATTTAAGAGTTAGCGGTGATACATCACGACATACAGTCTGCATCTTTCCTACACGACCTTGTTCTTATCCGTGCAAATTGCCCTTTGTTCCGCGCTTAAAAGATCTTCAGAAAATGTACTTTGATTGTACTGCTGCATTGAAGCTATTAAGAGAGGGAGGGCTAACTTCAACCGATGTGGTCGTACCAGAGGCAAACATCAAACCATACAAGACAATTACGTGCTTGAGCTTCGGTAACCGACCAAAACGGCCACAAATACGTGGTTAGACAAGGTACTGTGGCTTAGAACGTGATCATTTCTACGTGATACTAGAAAGTAGCTTTGAGAGTTGTAATTATCATGTTCCAGTTTTTCTTAACAAATATCAATGAAAAGAACCAGTCATATGAATGCTAAGCGGCGTTTCTAGATCTGAGATAGACAATTTCGTAACCGCCGACAATTAACCAGACGGTATATAAAGGTCTCTTTCAAGAAGATTTGTCGTTGTTCCTTACAATTTGTTAATCCTTATGTTTATCTTCTTTCTTCTCAGTTTACTATCATATGTAATATAAAATTCCCTGACGTCACCTCAAACACCACTGCGTCATGGTTCATTAATTAACTATGTGCTCCGTCACCATTAGGTTGTGTTCAGAAACCTTTTTGTTTCTCAGAAATAAAGCAATTAATGCTAACTTGTAGATGATCTGTTACAGGGACTTAATAAGTTTTCATAAAAGAGCGACACATGTCCAAGTCAGAAACATCAGCATCGTATATATTAGTATCCTCGCTCGATTCATTTGAGACATGAGAAAATTTTCCAAAGGTATTCACTGGTTGTCAATTCGGCATCTTGTTGACAGGGTCGTTTTCTTAAACACGTGTCACGAGTGTAAAATGAAGTAGATCCTGAACTTTTTTAGTTTTAAGTCCATAATATCGTCGACTGGTGGTAAAGAATGGCCTTTACTTGACGAACGAACGACACACCTTTCTCTGCAGACAACGACAATTTCGTCTTTTCGAGACAAGAAAGTACAGCATGTTCAAAGGTATTCATTGGCTGTCGTTTACCAACTCAGTGAGGACGAAAATGTTAAAACGTAGATGTGTCTGCAAATATCAACTGAAATAATCCAAAATGGAGTCGGGAGGAATTTAAGCTATGCCGGAAAAAGGCGGAAAACACCGGTCGGAAGATGACGAAGAGAAAGCTATTGATGAATTAAAGAGAATAGTTGCTTATGCGCATCTCACGAAACTTATCCTTTAAATATTCGAAGCAAAAGTGTTACCAGGATGATCAATAAACAAGGTCAGTTAACTTTCAGCTTCCTTTCAACATCGAGTTAAGGAAGAAGCGACATGCAAAAGTACAAAAACATTCTGCTGGAGGACAAGGCAGCTTTTGACAATGAAAGGGCGAGGCATCAAACTCAATTGGTCACCAGTCGCTTGTAAAAAGTTAGTGAATGGCTGAAACTCCTTCAGTATACTAATCTGGATCTTTATCCAAATGTGTTTAAAATCATCCTCCATCCTCCTCCTCATAATGCCACAGCATCGACTAAAATCTCCGAACGCTTCTTCATGCATGGGAGCCAAAGGCGACTTTGTGATGAAGCGGAAGCCGTTTTCTGTGGATTTGGTACAAAGAACAAAGGACAAGACTTTAAACTTTAGTTCGATACTGACGCTACTATTACCATCCTTCTGTATTTGCACACTGGAAATCTTTGTTATATCAGCGTTACAAAAAATGATTTTGCTTCACAATTTATGCGTAAAACTAACAACTTACAAAACGTAATCCAAATTAGCCTGAAAGAAGTTTCAAAATGCAGGAATTACCAATATGGAGAACCTACAATTCTAGGTCGGAATCCATGAATCCATGATTGCATCTTTCCCTAACCCTCTCAATGCTGAGTAAAACACGTTGTGGTCTCAAGTCAGTGTCCATATCAACATTGAAGGAGGGAGGGGTAAGTGTGTCAGTAGTTGTGACCGCGCGGATTGCAAATTTTCAGAATGTTCAGGCACATTACGATTATGCATTAAAAATGTCAAGTCCTTTCTGGCTTATCCTGTTTATCCTTTCTGGTTTGTAGTCTGTTGCAGTGAAAGTGTGTCACAAAGACCACCACGACGCTGAGGGCGACGTCTATTAAAAATTGAATTGCATGATGCGATTATCTAGATCAATTCAGTACTGACTGTTATGCCAGACTAAATGCCGGAATATGTCAGACAGAAAAATATAGGAGATTCATTGTCGTGGTTCATATTCTCTACAAAACCAAGAATAGATTTACCGTTATTGTTTTGCACACAGGGGAGCTAAGAAATGTACCAAGACAGGGGCACCCAACGGATCGTTTCAGTGGAATATCTGTTCGAAAGGCTTATAATCGCCTCAGATATTCGGTTAGGGAAATGACATCTCGAACTTTCTTAATATGGGAAAATTAATGCCTTTTGTTTCGGAGAGATAAAAATGTCGTTTGGGGTACAAAAAAAGGTCAGCTAGGATTTTCGGAAAGGCAAATTCATGTCAGCTCATAAATTTTCTGAAGTTTGAAAGTTCAGCTAACGTATCCGAACAGATACATTTTTCTTAGCGTTTAAAAATAAGCCATTAAACTGCACAAAAAGCACAATTATAACGTAAAAACGATCGACGTTCCGACACCTACAAAACTTTGTCGTTGGGTTCCCCTGCCAAGATGTATAACCCACGCGAAGAGCTATTGTACTGGCCATTAAACCTTTTGTTTAATGAAGTTTCCTTGCCGTCAACGTCGTGGTTTGCTAAAACTCCCTTATGTGACAATAATAACATGTTTGTGAAAGTAACCAACAAAGTTTTTCTGTAAATATAAAAGAACTAATAACAGAGCCGTTCGTGCATCTATGTAGCTTCCATTTTCATTAACCAAACCTAACGGGCAATATAGCGATATACCAATGCTGAGAATTAACGATATCTATTAAGTTACGACCATCAACCCCACTCGAGCTGAGCTGTGGCGAATAAAATCACGTGTCATCAAGCTGTTACGAGTGTCTGAAACCCTCATTTTAGGGCAGAACTGTCAAGTGCGTCATTAGTGTAAACAACAGTGCACGCAAAATAGCATCAAGAAAAGCTATATCGGTAGAACACCCTGAAAGCTTCTATTTTTTCAACTGTCAAAAATCGTATTTCATATAGGCCTTGGGTCGTTTGTGCCACATGCGGCATTACACGTTCCAAAAATGGCGCAGTAAAAGAACTTGTCTGAATATGGCTGCAATCAGGAGAGGATAATCCTCTCTCACAGGAGTATTGGAAGCCTACAGATTAGTGCCAAATTGCATTTAAGTGTTTACAGTTGCGGTGTCTCGAAAAGGTACCATTTTGACTACTTTACAAAGAAACAGCTGGGGGAGGGTTTTTAAGTGATGTTGTGTGCTAATTATGATGGAAGGTGTAGACAGTTTAAGATGAAGAGGCAAGAAACACTAAAAGGTTCCTGCATGGACACTAAGTTTCCATCTCCTTGTTACCCATATCGCTTTTAAGTGTTTACCAATTGTGTCAACTTGAATGACTATGTTACAAAGAAACTATAGGTACAAGCTGGGGGGAGGGAAAGTTTGTCAGTGATGTTGTGTGTTAATTATGATGCATGGTATAGACAATTTAAAATGAAGAGGCAAGAAACATCGATAGGTTTCCTATATGGACATTAAGTTCCAACTCCTTCTTGCCCATATATCACTTTTAAGTGTTTTCCAATTGTGCCAACTTGAATGACTGTTTCCAAATAAAAACAAAAGCTATAGGGAAAGTGTTTCAGTGATGTTGTGTGCTAATTAGATGCAAGGTTTAGTCGACTAGTTTAATTTGAGACGACGAGGCGAGAAACACTGCTCAAGATTCCTGTCTGGACATTAAGTTCCCTCTCTTGCTCATATCGCTTTCAAGTGTTTACAAGCTGTGCTAACTTGAAAGCGTACCATTTTGACTGTTACAAAGAAACTATAGTAGAACGTTTTCAGTGATGTTGTGTTTCTCATGCAGTGAAGTTAATTATGATGCAAGGTGCAGTTTAATATGAAATGGTAAGAAATACTGTGGGCAATGTTTCGTGCATGGACATAAATGTTTCATTCGGTAGGTGAATGCAGAATATGTTGTAGTGTTGTATATTTACGACTGTCTTTCCATTAGTGTAAATGTCCATTAACTGAAAATAGCTTTTAGAGTAACCACGACGACAACGGAAACCGGCGAGAACGTCGCTAAACAAAATGTTGAATGAGCAATGCTGGCTCTGCACGTGCGTTATACGGTTTGGTACACTTGTTAGCCGTCATTTGCAAAGCAACAACGTGAATTAAGTGACCAAATTCTGCGTATTTTGGAGAACACGAACCGCGACGGCGAATATTTCATATCTATTCGGAATTGAACGCTGTCTTTACATATTCAGTTGGAGCTAGTTCTTAAACCGATCGATACACTGAACAGATCTAGATAATTGCGAGATTCGTAGGTAAAATATAAATTTGGTTTTTAATAGGCGTTGTTCTCGGCGTCGGCGTTGCTCCCTAATGTCATTTCGACGCACGCGGGCACTTAACTACTCCAGCTGCTTAAACCCAAACGTACATTTGCATTGATGAAAAGACAGTAGTCTC
Organism: Desmophyllum pertusum; assembly: GCA_029204205.1. NCBI lineage: Eukaryota > Metazoa > Cnidaria > Anthozoa > Scleractinia > Caryophylliidae > Desmophyllum > Desmophyllum pertusum. The sequence continues at coordinate 1,033,106 of MU825890.1, read as the reverse complement.
GAACCGTCTGTAATTATTATAATCTTTCAGTACTACAGCACATTTGAATTCACCGTATACTATATTTATAAATTCAGCGGATACAGTACCTACACAATATTTTCCCGTAAGTTTCCATTCATCTTTTCGCAAGGAGATACACTTTATATACTTATTTATTGGCATGAAGAAATAACCACATTCGTGCAAAGCAAAATACATCAGATAATCTCGTGCATGACAATGTCATTTCATAATTTTCATCAGTTGCTTTTGAAATAAGAATGAAGCTACTTATGATAGTCATTATAGCATCTCAATGGGTCTGTCATCTCTGTCGTTCAGAGCTCAATAAAAAGGCCTGTCAAAACTGATCTAATTAATGCCTCCTGCACTCACTTATATCACGCCATTAATCAAATGTCGGGACATGGTGCTCACCATAGGTCTGTGGACTCAGTACATGTACACGCGTCCTCGAACTGAGAAGGTAATGCATCAGTTAGATGGTAGGTAAGACATTTAGGAGGAATCAGTGTAACTACGCATAAACTGAGCAGAAAATTATTTTTGCTATGCGACTTTACCACGGTTGAATCGATTCTCATTAATACCACCGAAAGAAAAGTATGTGACCTATTTTTGTGTAAATTCGTGCACATTTTTCAGCCATTTGTTGACAGACTAGAATGAATATACGAAGTTCTCTTTTATTCTACTGTTTCGTGTTGTAACTACTGCTTCAACTATACTTCCATATACAAAATGGCTTCCCATTTTCTAGTGTCCCTAAAAGCAATCAGTAGTGCAATAAAGGGTATCAGAAAGGGCCAGTATAGGCGTGGAAACACACGTGCACTTTTTGTCAGCCACGACGGGCCTTTTCTCGATATAATAATTTTTAGTGTAAATGGAATTTATCGTTTGTTAACATCGAGTAATGCAGTTATGATCTAACTCAGGCGGTTCCTTCAGCTGGAATTTTTAAGGCTACATCACTTAGTTCCATGTGACCTGACTTTATGCACGAACAGCGATTTGCATAGCCGGATAACAAAGAGAGAAGGCAACGAGTCATTAAGTAAAGAAGCGTTAGACTTGTGTTGTAGTGTATATTCCTTCTTGGAATAAACCACAAGGAGGCGAGTCACGAAAAGACACACCCAAGTGTGACAGTGACAGTGTTGTTCATCTGATCGCAAGTAGAGATTTATCGTAATTGATGCAGAACTATTTGGTTGTAATAACAACATACCTACAAAGGAAGGTACATTGCTTAATCTCATTCTTCGCAATTTCATTCCATGTTTTGTTGGCAAATCAGGTGTTTTGAAGCACGACCGTAGCTCCTTAAGAATATTCTAGAAGCTTAATTGGTCTGACATTTTTTTTTAAGCCATTTAAAGCTCAAGAAAGAAACCTGTCACATTTCTGTCAAATTAGTCTTCTGACCTTAAATGACGCCCCCAGGAACGAGGGCTGCAGTATGACTAAGGAGCGTCCAACCAGATAATCCGAACGCATTTTCATCAACTGGAACGTCCCTAATTTCTGTAGGAATCAGCTGTGTGCACGTACACGATTTGAACCTGGAAGTTATTGTATTACATCATAGGTAAGGCTTTTGGTGAATGTTATGCTAGGTATTTAGTTATGCTATGCAAAAAGCAGGAACTATGCAAGAACTAAGCGAAATTTCATTTTTTTATATGCGACTTCACAACAGTTTATAATTTATTATCAGGGACAAAACATGTACCAGCGAAGGAAGAATGTGATCTGTAAAGTGAAAATTACGATCGTTGAACTCGTGGAAATTGATTATCCCTTCTTTGTTGACAGACTGGAGCTCTTATGTTATTCTACTCTTCAGTATTGTAGCTATTGCTTCAACTATACCTCCATATACAAAATGAGCAGTAATTTCCCAGTGTCCTAAAAGCAATCAATAGCCCAATAAAGCGGTGGATCAGAAAGGGCCAGTATACTGAGGCGTCGAAAAAACGGTCGAAACACACGTTCTTGCTTGCCACTAGCTACTACAGGCTTTTCTTGAGTAACATATTTTCGATGTGATAATGATAATTTAAGTGTAAATGAAATTAAACTCAGGAATGTAGTTATACGATGTGGCTCAGGCGTATGGCTTCAGCTTGTAATCTAAAGGCTAAACCGCTTGGTTCCGTGCGATCGGACTTAACTGCATGAACAGTGAAACGGAACAAAGTTTGAAATTTGCATTATATATCAAAGACAGTTAATTTAAAGAGCGACGATTCGAGTTGTGATGTGATGTGATGTGGTGTAATTTGTTCAGTCACACCCAAGTTTACCTCTCCCATCCATTAATCCTGCGATATTCTTCTTTTCTCTTACCTAATTACCTGTCTGCTTTTGATAGATTATCCAAAAACGAAGACATTTTTGCAAACTTCTACACAAGGACGCTTTCCATTTTTTTTGCCAAAAAAGCATATTTGCACCATACCAAAAGCGTTTGGGGATCTCAAGAAGTATTGGTCGAGCTGCCTTCCCACAAGTGATATTGTCGCTTGAAATGTTACAAAAACAACCAAAATAGTTTATTGCGATTACGTTTCTCTTTTGTTTGGATCATAGAGAGTTTCACAGGTGAGAAACTTGAGTTGCCATGTTAATATGATATATTTTTTAACTTTTATCTAACTGTGGATACAGATTATTTATGCTCTAGTCTAGTTTAGTCGTGACCACCGAAAGCTGTTAGATTATACCACTTAAAGAAAGTTCGGTGCTTTTGCCAGCTTGTATTATCGACATAAATGGAAAATAAATTAGTTGTACTTGAACTATGCTGTTTTATCGATGTAACTGAAGATTCAGTCATAAAAAAAAAATTGGGATAAAAGCTGACAGAAAAGTAACGAGACACGTAAGTGTTTTTGCACTGAGAGCCAAATATATTTCCTTCGTTGTGTGGTTGTTTAAAAAGTATCTAAATTCTTATCAGATGGCCGTACATTTTGTGGTAATCTTTGTGGCAGTTACCGCGCGTCAGTGAATTAAAGTTCAGTTGTCATTTGCATCATTAATAGCGAATCTAGCCTGCAGATAGAATCCTAACAAATGAAGCGTCATTTTCTTCCAGGATTATTTCAAATATTCATCATCGCCATCGATAGTTTTTCAGTTTACAACTAAAGTGTCCATTTTATAAAGCAATCGACACCATCTTGGCCTTTCTTATCGCACATATGTACATTGTATAGAAATTTACTGAAAACATAATACTTCGTGGATGCAACAGAAATACATTTGTACCACCGTGGTGCGGATCAGTCAAAAAAAAATTCCCTACTTCTAGGTAGAGTTGAAAGCATTTACTCCTTTCTTCGCTTCATGATAAAAGTAAAGTACGTATCAACGTTTTCAGTATGATGCAATGTATGTAGAAGAACATTATTTTATGGTGGCTTTTATGTTACTTTTGATTTTTAGCTATTTTTTTAGACTGTTGCTCAATACTGAGACATTCGTGCATGCAGTAGAAGTGAATTTATACCTTTTCAAGCTAAAATTCTACTCTTCAATATATAATGGATAAACAAGCTTTGGCACAATGATGAGAGTACAAGATTTAGCCAAGTAGTAAGTTTAGTAAGCCAAATGCCATGTCATCGTAGTTACTTTTTTAATTCTATGTTGACTGCGTATCTTGTCGAATGCATGAAGCGGGCAGTGCCGGAAACGTTAATAAGCTATCTTCCTCCTTGCAATCTGTAGATAGCATCTGAATTTTGCTTATTCAAATGGTACAGTGATTTCATTCTCCAATGCATGTTTTAGTTTTTCATATAGGACATTTTGGAATTCAAAACTTAAAATTATAGAAAGAGAAGTTGTTATCAGTAAACAAGCTTCCAAGTTCCGAGTTAGCTGCTGTTTGAATTTGAATAGGAAAAGAAGAAAGTTTGATTTCTATATATGTAATATATTCCTTGTAATGCCGTGTCACCCTCTTAAAATAAAGTTGTTACTTACTTACTTACTTACTATTCCGGGGACGGAAATTTTCACAATCTTTTATTGGTTGGTTGGGCCTCGTTACTCAAACTAATGGAGCTATGGAACCATTTCTTGTGATGAACAAAATTTATTTACCTAAACATAATAGTTTAATTAAGTGCAAACACGTCAAAAAGGTAATAACAAACCGAAAAGTAACAAGGATGGTTATGTTGGGGGAAGATTTAGACGGTTTACGAACGAACTTGAACAGGCTAAATGTTTCAAGCTGCAATTACATTAGCTCTGCCATCCGTAGCGTCTATGGATAAAACCTTAGTGTGTGCCGGACCATTCAAATGAAAGCTACTGAGCAGTACGTGACCATTCAAATGAAAGCTACTGAGCAGTACTTTCAAGTGGTACTGTTTCAGTTTATCATGATCTACAAGGTGGTTCTAACTTTTAAATCTATGGATGAAACCCTAGTATGTGACCATTCAAATGAAAGCTATTGAGCAGTACTTTCATGTGCTACTGTTTATTATACTGTAGATGGTTTGTAAGTCTGTGGATGAAACCCTAGTATGTGACCATTCAAATGAAAGCTACTGAGCAGTGCTTTCATGTGGTACTGTTTCAGTTTATAATATGATCTACAAGGTGGTTCTAACTTTTAAGTCTATGGATGAAACCCTAGTATGTGACCATTCAAATGAAAGCTATTGAGCAGTACTTTCATGTGGTACTGTTTATTATACTGTAGATGGTTTGTAAGTCTGTGGATGAAACCCTAGTATGCGACCATTCAAATGAAAGCTATTGAGCAGTACTTCATGTGCTACTGTTTATTATACTCTACATGTTTGTAAGTCTGTGGATGAAACCCTAGTGTGTGGCCATTCAAATGAAAGCCATTGAACTGTACTTTCATATCACGTGGTCTCTTTATACTACACAAGGTGATTCTAACGTTTCATGTTCAATAATTTGAAAGATAACACAGATTCCACAAGGAATCGTGTGCATTCTCTTGAAATAGGGACAAGGGAAATGTATTTCCACAATTGTTGAATGAAACATTTGTTCTGTTGTGCACGTCATTAGTCCCTAGAGGTTAAGCAAATGACGAAATCAAGCCGCCATTTTGAGCTGTATAACAATGGGTAGCAGATGACTTTGGCGTCAATTCAAACGTTCTCACGTTCTCACTCACTACAAAATTTCAAAGCAAATCATTTAATACACAAAACATATATCCCCCTGAGTAAACCTTGAAATACAAATTCGAACAGATCAGATAATTGCATTTAGAATTTTAATAAGTTATACTCTTTTCTCTTAAGCTCGGGAAAAAAAAGCCGCCAGTGGAAAACAGCTAGTAGAGTTGTTTTATTAAATTGTTATAGTTGAATTTGGAAGTAAAGCTTCTATTTATGCATTGGCATAATTTACTGTCATGACTTAATCTTTCTGTGCACGTTCGTTTTCGTTGAGGCTCCATGACAGACAATTAAACTTCCAGTCGGAATATTAATCCTTCAACAACGTTATAACGCAAAACTTTATCAAAATGTTAGTTTTGGAAGTCAAACTTGTGCGATTGTACTCGAAAATGACAAAAGGCAGAGATTTTAGAACTTCAATGTCTGAAAAATATCATGTTTTCAACCGTTCAAAAACATCACATTAACAAATAATGGATGTAATTTATTCATTTTGAACTTGGTAGAGAAAGTGTACAATTGTACAAAACAAATCTCCTACGTGACGTCTCACGAGAGATGTGTATAAAGTAAAAGGTGAGATAAACGCTTCAAACTAGAATTGTGAGTGTTTAACTCACTCCCGTTAACCCACTTGAGATGAATGTGGACTCAAAACAAGTTATTTAAACAAGGGCGAGATTGTATGACGGGGAACTAATCGTTTTTCAGTTGGGTGAGGTGTCAAAAATTTGACAGTCCTTTACAATTTAAAAATTAAAGAATTATGAATTTCAAATCAAATCTATGCACCAAAATAGCCCGACTAGTAACGTCTCTTATACAGCGACGAGGCACAACTTACTAAGTTAGTCACATGTTAAGCCCTGAGTGTCAAATGAGGCAATGATGGGACTAATCACCCGTGTCCAGCCTTTCATTAGTTTTCTTGTTCTGAACGGCACTTACCATGGAAGATAATTCCAGATCCTTCTAGAAGATCAGTCCAGTTCTTGTACTTCTCAATTGTTTTTTTAGGTATGTATAGATGCACCTGTTGTAAAAACGAACACTTGGGACGATTCTTGAGATTGCATGTACACTGCCTATAGCTATACGAGGGGTACTTAGTTTTCTGGTCACGTACGCTACAAAACGGCCTCACTACTACTTTCGGTGTTGACGCTTTTCCGTATCTTGTTAAGTTAATGTGTCCTAATGAGAAACGGATACAAGAAGCATTAAGACCAATTAGATTTGACTTTTGACTGTTTGATCTAGTAGCCGAGTGCATTTACTTGGTACAACAACTCACAACTTTTGTCCTGACAGATTAGACAAATGAAACCCTGAACATTTAGCTCTTACACTCTCCAAATTTATCTGCAAAACTGACTCCGCGTGTGAATTGTAAGAATAAACAAAGACTATCTGAAATCGCTCCACAAAACGCTTCTTATCTTTGGATAGCAGTGATCACTACTAGAATCACGTTATGTCCTCTGTTCTTAGCAGACAAGAACGACCGCGATGTTTTCTTCGCAGTAAAAAAGTTTACCTGATGTTTAACATTTTTAAACTTAACAACATCCACTGATTTGGAAGAGTGGCTAATTTCAATTGATTTTGAGGGTTTAATACTACCTTCAAATGGGCATCCAGCTGTGTTCTTAAGTCTAGTTCGAAACTCGACATCAATTATCATGTTTCATTAATAGTGTATAACACATTGACAAATTAAATTAATTTTATTGATACGAAACGTACGAGAATGTCCTACCGTTCGACGTCCAAAATAAAGTACTTTTTGAAATAAAAGGCGCTGATTATATATTGTTTTTATTTTTCACACAACAATTGTTTTTGTTTATGAAGGCCGAAAGCTTTGAGATACCCAAGGTTATTATGAAGCATGTTTTTCTCTTCTAGCGTTCGTCCAAGTCAAATGACTATGCGACGTTAACTAAGATAACGTATATTTTCGTTGTAGATTGCTGAATTTACCCTACGCATGCGTTGAATAGGACTGCGAAAGACGTCAAACCCCATCGCTTAGATACAGCCACGATCAGATTACCTAAGTGTGCCGGGAGCAAGGTATGTTTCATGTCGTTTTCAGCTAATATAAACACAAATGTCTTGAACTACAGTCAATGATTTCGTCAGAAAACCACAACAAAATATGCCACACACGGACGTCGTTGCACGATTGCCAAATAATTGACGTTAATGGAGTAATTAGAGGAACCCGTATAAGGCACTGTAGTTCAGATGTCAAACTCGATCGTACTGAGGGTGCCGGTGGCCATTGTACACAGAGAATCTTTGTTCTCATTATGTATTGGTAATTACTGATCAGAAAACAATTGGCGAGCGGCAGAAGAAGTAAGCGTGTCGCCTCTTGAGTGCTAGCTATTTGTGAGGGGTACGAGTTGAAAGGACTTAGAAAAGCGCTGCAAAGACACGTTCAGTTTTCACCGCTCGGGAACTTTTTTCGCAGGTGGGTGAGATGAATGGCAGGTTTAATATTCCAAACTACTCGAAAAACGCATTCTGCAGAGTGGGGACCTTTTTGGCTTTTGGGTAGTTACTTGTAAACAAAACAGGTCTTTCATTACAATTAACTAGCACCGTGTTCACGATAATTGTTATGAAAGTTGAACAGATGATAGACTTAAAGCAAGGGAATATTTATCTAACTCAGTGCTTCAGTATACTTTGTGAATTTATAAACGTGTTGGCCTGACGTCAATGTGACCTTTTCCCATGTTACTCCTTTCTATAACAAGAGCCTAGCTTTCTAATTAGAAAGCTACACTCCAGTTATTTGTTTTCTGTACCACTTTTAATTGAGTCAGAAACTGCAGCGTTGCATGGGAAACAGTATAGCCCTACTTGTGGTCTTTCTGGGACTTGTCGGTCCACTTTGCCTTTTAAATACATGATGCAAGTCGACTTCCGCAATTAGATAGATCATAGACTAAACGATTCCTTTCAGTTCTAATTCGAAACTGTTTCTATCCCTACAGGCTGTTGAAAATGCTGCTTTCCTATTCCAAAGTCATCACTGTGTTTGGCTTGTTGCTGTTCATCGCCATCACAGCTCAATCTAAACAGCGTAGGATATTTTCGGACTGTGTTGTACGGGATGGTCGGCTTATCATGCAGAGGGACGGATGCAAGTTCACAATTAAAACTAAAGCTTGTGGTGGCGGCTGCTTGTCGTCGGCAAAACCTTTCAGCCATACAACTGGATTTGCTTCAAGTTGCTCATGCTGTGCTCCCATAGCATCTATCATCAAAGAAAGGACCGTGAACTGCCATGGGGTAAAGAAAGTGATTCGCTACCCAGAGGTAATAAGATGCGCCTGCAGACCGTGTTTAAACGGCTGACAGTTGTGTCCGCCTTATGAAGTTTTGGAGTGATGCCGAATAAACGAGTTTTCGTCTTGTAAGACTTGAGACTAGTCTTTACGTCTCGATGTGCGTGGATTCAAAACATCAACTGAATAATATGTCAGTAATAATGGAGTGGGATTAAGGACAACAGACGCTTTTCTTAACGTATTTAAAGTTTGGAATTGTTTCAAAGAGCTCTATACTAAGACGGACGTGAACGAGAACGATACTGCCGACTATTAAAGGTAAACGTTAACTAAAGACATTCGCATTGTTGCGCTAAGTGGTTGTAATATATCTGGCCATCTATTATATTTGTTGTTTTACTTTTTTAACCAACTACGTGTAGGAAACATCTTTTTTCTTTCTTTCTTACAATAGATTTAAAAGTGTTGATAAGGATATTGAACTGTCTATGATCGTACTTTACATATAATGCAAAGAGAAACAGCTTCAGATCAGTCGGTTATGCAATAGTGTACAATCGATGTCGAAGACCTTCTTTGACATGCAGCGCAATTAACTGAAAACGGCGCTAGTAAAATCACTAGGGAATTTTCTAGAAAAATGTTTATCTGGTATTATTAAAAATATTTGCAAGTTATAGATCTATGCACTGATTTTGAGATGTTTCTCATTGATAAAGGCAATTAAAATTAACATGAATTTAGATTGATGTTGCCTACGGCGTGTTTCGTTTCCATGAACAATGTATAAAGATAATTTTGTTTCGATTAGTAGGCTTGACGTCGAATATCGTTTGTTCAAAACAAAAAGGCAAGGTACAATAACAAACGTAATAGTTAACGCTAGGTTAGAGATGATAACACAGCGAACTTGTGTGCATAAAAGGATTGATTATATAAGGATTATGTGTATATAGATCAAAACCGGCTTTAAATAATTGTAAATATTGTAAATTAATTTCTCCTATAATAAGGAAATCTAGCTATTGTAAATATTGTCTACAGTCTTTGTTTGTGACTGTAAAAGGATGAACAGTCCTGAATGAAAGTCGGCGACTAATTGATCATTCACAATTTATAATAACTTTTAAAAACACAATATGAATAATGGATGCAAGTAGTAAAAGCGAAACTTGTGACCAGCATATCGTATATTTAAAAAAGTAAACAATATGGAATATCACGGTAGCTTAAAAAGAAAAAAACAAATAAAATTATTGTTGAAACAGAATACTTTATCATTTTTCTTGAGTGCTCACGATCAGGATCGCAATGCATACAAAAACAGCAATTTACCAGTTGTACAAAAGAAAGTCATTTAGAGCATAAATGATTGGCAAATCAGTGTACATTTACTTGATACTTATTGAACATGCAGGGTATAGCAAGGCCGATACTATAAACTACCTCAATTACTAGTATGTGATTTATGTGGGAATGCAGTGAAAAGCAAATACATTAACCGGTTGTATCCAAAAGTTCCCGATCGGAAATAAAAGCATTTCATCACCTCCCGGTTTGTCTTTCTATACCATAAAATCCTGGTTATAAGCACACACACACGCACCCACCCCCCACCCCCACTTAGGCTCATCAAAAAAACAGTTATAAAAAAAAATCGGTTATAGTTAAATCCCCCCGATATAGGCCCCAGCTTTCCACACCCCCCCCCCCCCCACCCCCTTATACCCTTATTTCCTTATATCCATACAACCGAGAGTGCGGATCTTGTTATACAAGGTACATGTATGTATGTATGTAAAGTATTAACTCGTTTCTGTAACGGTATGTTCCTAATGACGTGGTTAGCTGACTGTAATGATGGTTGCTATGGAAACCATGGCAGAAATATTTATTTCCCAATGGGCCTCAGAATTCTAAATTATGTTTACAAAATCTGCAGTAAACCACGACCTCTTTGCATTTGGAAGCTCTATTTTTTATTCGTCTTTTACAAACTCTATCTCTATTGTTTTACAGAACTAGTGGCATTATTGTGACCTTTTCAGAGCAATAGGCCAATTTCCGAGGCTTAGGGGAATAAAACATAAGACCCTCGATGTGATTTCTTTTCGAATTATTTTCTTTTATTCCCCTAAGCCTCGGGGCCAAGTTAGAATAATAATATATCGAAATAGGCCTATTGACATGTCTTGTTCCGAGAGGTAGTGGGTGGCTCAAAATTTGCTCCATGAATTTTTAACTATAAGAAACCAAATTTCCATGTATATGACAAGTAAAAAAAGATCTTAAATTTGAAAACCAAAAAACTGAGATGATGCGCGTATTATGATTGGTCATTAGCAATCATTTTATAAAAGTTAGAAACCTTGTACATGACTCGCCTTAAATGTTTAGTTTGCAAACATTCTCGTGCTTTGACAACATCCCTCGTGATACACTGCGCCGATAAACGATAGAAAAGGTACAGTTTAATAGCCCTTGATGGTAAAAACCTACTAGTATGCTAATGAAAATACGGCAATCTAATTGGCTGAGCTATATTATCAATGCTATTAATGTATTACTATCAATGCATTAGTGGCTGGAGGTCGTCTACAAAATGGCGGTTTCTTCAAACTTCGAATAATTTAGAGTTATTATTAGACAATTAAATTCGTTTTATTATGATTTTAACTAAAACAATTAGATTCTCCGCTCTCAATTTCTTTGAGTGATAGTCGATTCGGCCTGCGGCCTCATCCAACAATCACATCATAGAAATATCGAGCTCATAATCTAATTGTCAATTAGAAGATCTGGCTACGTTTTTTGAATTGCCACCATCAAAATCAAATACAGAAAGAAACCGTGATTAGGCACTAACAAGAACTGTCCAAAGAAAATTAAATAAAAAATATAGAAGGAAATTTTTGTCCATATTCATCATATTCATATTCATCATTCACCATTGTTCTCCTTAACAATATCTGACCAAGCTAGTCAGATCTAGCTAGTCTATCCAGTAATTACTGGGTTACAAACGCGGCAAAGAGAATTGATCCATCTAGTAAATTGCTTTACAAGAGTTCATGATCATCGAGATATAAAACCATTTAAGATTTAGTACACAGAAAAACCATGTTTCAAAAACAATTTTCGACTATCAAGATCGAAATTTCTTATGCATGCCTTAATATAAAGGTCATCAAATAACAACACAATCACAAAAACCTTTGTTTTTTTCTGTTTAAGATAAACGTCTACGTAAAAAAATTAACAACTACTAGTACCTGTCAAAGTATCTTGAGCTGAACTGCTGTCTCCAAAAGCAAAGAGAACGTTTGGTTTGGAGAGGAAACAGGCTCCAGTTACGTTGCATTCCTGTGGTTTGTTCGATTCATCTGCCTGGAGACGGCAACTTGGTATTATAAAAGATACCAACAGATTGGTCTGTCAATTCGACGTTTCGGAAATCTGGTAGTTGTGTAGTTGAACTTAGACGCAAATTCCTGTGCGAGGTAATTTGGACACTGTAGGAATTTTCGATGTTTCTGCCATTGATGTTTGTTAATCAAATTCGACACGAATTTTTTGGTATGTTGACAGCTTCCCGAACTCCAGTCAAAATAAAAGGTGCATATAACTCCCACAACTTGTTTCTTCTCTCCTTGTGGACCCTTCACGGCCTTGTGATTTTTCAAAGTTTCTCAAGTGCCAAACTACGTACTTGCAGAGTACTTGTGATTGTGACGATTGTTAACCACCAGGATGCGTATTCCACTATCGGTCATGTTGTCCTGAATGTTGAACACCCCATTTCAGTGTCAGAGAAGTAACTCTCAGTAAATAAAGAATAAATGGCTATGGTTTGACCGAGATTTGGAGTAAGACAAGACTCCGTACTCGGATATTAAAATATTGAGCACATTCCAGAAAGGTCTTGTAAATGCAAGCTTGCAAATGCCTTTTTAGACGAATTCCTATCATTGCGTCAGCCCATTTGATCAAAATTCTCGACATGCTTTCCAAACAAAAGAAGATACCTCAACCCCACTTGTCAATAATAGAAGTAAACTATTGCAAATGATTTACCAATTTGTGTACATTTATAAGCATCTAATCATCTTAATTGCCATGGCCGTGTTCATGGTCTTGACATTCCCTCTTTCAGAGTGTATTTCATGACCAACTGGTAAAGCAACAGTTCAGGGTGTCTGTGAGCTTATGACTGCGTACATGGCTGGAAAGTCAGATTCTAGACGTCTATAAACTTGGTTTTCGCGAGGGTCATCAGGCGTTCTTTTTGCAAGGGACGTTTAGCAGCCTCATTGCAGAGACGGCTGTCCAAAGCTGCTTTGAGTTACTGTTAGTAATACAAATCACGTTACCCCTTCAGCGATTTTATTGATATTTTTCCATTATTTACTAAAGAATTACAGAGATTCGGAGCACATCCAACTTGTGACCCAGGGTCCAAAGGAACATGCGATGTTTTAGTTTGTTCACGTGATTTGTATTGGTGTAGTGTCTAGGTGCACGAGCCGTTTATTTTTATTTAATATACGAGGTTCCTTATGTCAATGGCCCAACACACCATGACAACAAATCTCGCGTTCTACAGAGTACTGCCCACTCCGTTATTCCCAAAAACCAGGCAGAGGGTGTAATGGCTTGCGAAAAAATACCACGTTAATGTTGTGAGGCAACATCCACCTGCACTAGTTAAACAAACCGCTTTTTGTCACGAGAACTGAATTTAGCCTTTGAATATCACCTTATTTCATGCTGATAAGAATGAATAACGAAACATTCCGGCATATGGAGGCAAAAGCCTTGTTTGTCGCGTGTTTTCTGCCCCACGTCATTTACCAAATTTGAAACTTGATGGCCCCCAGCCAAATACCTCCCCAGCGATGATTTTAGATTTATGCGACATATTTTAACAAGATCCTTGGAATTCATTTCAGAGCGGAATAATATCAAACGCCGATGCGTCATGCACTCAATCTGATTGGCCCCACTGAGGGTGGCTTAAAATAAAAAACCAATCCTTTCATGTTCCACGAGGCTTTGCTGCTTTCTTATCATGCAGATGCAGTGATAAATAAAGAATACTTCAGATTTCAACCAAGAAAACTAGTAAGCAATCATGGAATTGACTTTTTTTTTTTTTTTAAAGGTCAAAACGTGCCATACGTGCTCCACAAAAAGACGTAATAAGAAAACAATGACTTCTTTAGTTGGGAAAATCATAAGTGATGATCTACACGAACGATATTATTCCATGTAGGAAACGGAACACTAATTTATAGCAAATTATATTTCATCTTGCTTTGGTTAATGGACTGCAAGATTCAAGAGCAATTATGGTTCTACAGCGAGAACCTGTTTGGTTCAAACGTAACAGCTAAAGCGAACTATGGGTAGCCGATTAATTGTTGTGATTATCATTTTGTCACCGAGCCAAAATATTCAACAATAGACATCAAAAGGCTTAAAGATGTAGGAATGCAGATACAAAGGACTCAACATGGAGAAATAGTTTTGTCACATACAGAAATTCCGGCGACTGGAAACTTCTGCTCTGCTTCTGTCAAACTACTACAAGTGTATGCATGGTTAGCTTCATAACTTCGGTTGAAGTTTCCATCCAAGTCTCCATTTATAAAAGGTTCACTGTAGATTAGTTCACCTGTTATTTTTGGCCTAAAAAGGATCCTTCACTATCTATCCCACTATTTCTCGCTTTGCAGGGGGCGCATAAAAGAATTTTTGCCTTTGGGTGTTCGGTTCCAGGTTGGTAACCGAAAACAAAACACTAAGTTTTCAGTTGCACTGGAAAATGTAAACAGCTTTTTGCCTCCACTGATGGAAGTGGTAAACAAAAAGATTCTATCTAGTTCCCACGCTCCTAATAGCTAAATCTGTGCAATGCAATTAATATGTTAATTTAACTAGTAGCTCTGTGTGTTCTTGTATACCGAACGATTAATAGCTACGTGTTTTGTCTACTGGTTTTGATAAAATAAAAAAAAAGTTGGTGAAGTCTCCGTCTTATTAAACACTATACCTTTCTTAAAAGTGATAGACTGGAAACTGTTAATTTTACACCAGATCAATCAGTTTTCATCAGAGGTCTTGTTTTCATGGGAAAGTTTGAGACAATCACACTTTGTAAGTAATAGAAAATATTTATGAATCTTGTCCAATGAAACAGGACATGATTTGAATATATTTACCCTTTCAGTCTTTTCCCAAATTTCAATACAAGGCAGTGTGGCAGTCATGCGCAAGCCACGAGAATAAAAGGGAAATTGCCTTAATTCCCACATACACGTTGCCAATGGGGCTTTAAAGAAATCATCAGTAGTTATAGATACTGGAGATAGGGAATTTCATATAGTGTTACTGACTGATATTTTTGGAAGATCTCGAGAACAGCGACGATTCGCTTTACATGTGCATGATAAATGAGCGAAAAACACAATCAGGGAGTTAAACTTGCGACTTTTTTACGCAGCTATATTTCCGTAAATTGAAAAAAATATTAATATTAATGAAAGACGAGAGAAATATTTTATACATGTAATTACTATTGACAATATTTATTACAAATTTCCTTACTAAGGATTACCATTGGCATATAATGCCTGTTCCAAGCATAATGAATTGTTAACAATGATTCAATTTCATTTGAATAGAATGAAATAGTACCAATAAACAAGTAACTAACTCAAACCTAGAGAACGATATAAAGGATAAAAGGAAAACTGCTTATATACATCGAACCCTACAGTACAGATAATCTAGTCAGGATTATGGCTACAGCTTTGTCACCTAAATAAAATAAAATTGACAGGTTGGTTAGAAAAAGTGGTTTCTTTTTTACCTTTTTTTGCAGTATCGATTGTAATATACTTACATGTATAAGTAACGTATCATGCATAATTTACAGTTGAACGAATTTCGAAAGATGATCACTTCGAGTAAATCTCCGCCAACCTCGTCAAGCTTTTTACAACGGCTACTGTTATTTACCTACGTCCCTCGGAAACAATAATAAATATCACATTAAAAAGTTAACATTTTCAAATGTCCTCTAAATAAAACAAATATACATATAGTATCGATTGTCAATCTAGCCTTGTGTGCCTAGGGCACGAAACGTTATGATGATAATTGAATGTCAAATGCGGCCCAATCCGACGTGGTGTTTCGTATTTCTTCTTACATTGTCTTGCATATCTTGCTTCAAATTTCTACGTTTGTATCATTGGTTTCCTCAGCAAACTATGTGATGTGCATGTGAGTATCGAACATGAATGAAGTTTCCTTTTCTGTGTCTCATTGTCAAAGAGTTCACGTTGAGGTCAACCATTGAAGACCATTTAGCTTACGTCCATTACGACGTAGTCAATTTGATTTGTTAGCGTCTGGCAACCCATTTTGAGATCTGTCGCACCTTGGTACTGGTAAGGGAATTTACAACATTAAACTTTAACTCTTTGCCTTTCACCGTCCCTTTTGCTATTGCTGAAACTACTCCAACAACGGCATTTTTATCACCAGTGTCCACGTAAACGCCAGAGCCGGAGACGCCTTTAACTCCATCGCAGAAGTTGAGAATCATGTCATTCGATTTCCTGTAAACGTGGCAGTAGGTGTACCATAACGAGTGGTACCACTTATCACCATGGAAACCAGAAAACTGAATTTTTGAGCCAGGAAGAAGGCTGCTGATCTGCACGGACATGTGCTGCCTGTTGTGCTGACGCTTGAGTTTCAAAACCGCAAAGTCGTATCTCAGCTTGTCTTTCTGCGGGGACTGTTTCTTCCATTCCTTGGGCACGTATTTTCTTTGCACGCGGATCCAGTGGAACTTTCCTGAACGCTGAAGCAAACCTGAGAAATTAAATGGAATCAGTTTAGGAAGCGTGAGTTAGGTACCAAATTGTTAACGACTATGCTTCATGGTCCTTCATACCTTGGAAATGAAGTTAGGACCACTTATTTATAGTTGTACTGCGGCAAGTGACCCAATACAATATCTCTATTTTTAGTTGAAGAAGTTGAAGAATTTATTCCAGGCTACTTTGAAGAAATTTACAAATGTTTGATTGAGTTTTAAGCAACGAAAATTGGGCAGTAAAGGAATGAAAAATGAATAACTTTCCTGCACTTTCCGTGTTAATGATCAAAATCGTAAACGGGCACTGATAGCTACTGGAATCGATGTTTAGTTCAACAAAGATTTGTTTGCAAAAATGTGAGTAAACAACGATGTAAATTGCAATACGTCTTTACACTAAATTCAAACAGTAAACAAGTAGTTTGTAACATTACAACGATTTCCATAACAGAGATAGATGGTTTGTTTTCTTTTATTGCATAACATCACATACTTCGATTGTTCATTCATAGACTATGGAGGAAAATAAATACCTGTCAAAGATATTTATCGGAGATCATTTTAAATAACAGTTTATTAAATAACCGTATTTGTAAATCGATATGCATTGTCCTGTGAAATGTAAACTCCCCAAAAGGATCATTCTCTTAAACAGTTGTTTGTTATTTTGATGCCCATCATAATTGTTGTGACTTGTAGAATAGGTTTCGTAATAATAAACTTCATCTATACACAACATAAAAACTGCCACATTTCACGCACGATCGCGTGTCACGAAACCTTTTGCATTGTTCGAATACTTTGAAAACTTTGAGGTTTGCACTTATAACCGACGGAAACACTAACAAAGACCAAGCTCAAAGAAACCAAAACAAACAAACAAATAAACGAAGAACGCAATCGCGTACAGTTTGCAAAGGAATCACTTTTCACTGATTTAGTTCCAGTAATGCTCACAGCAAAATACTAAATGTATGAGGTTTATTCTATTTACCGCCTAATTACGACTAGCTCTACGCCCCCACCACACGCATGGCTTAGCAATTGAGGGCTAATAATTTCAATAATCTTATTTTTTAATTTTGGTGTTACTGTTCTGGGTTATTAACGACAAATCAAAACAAACGTCGTCGAGTGAAAGCTATGTTTGCAGAGACATTTTCGTCCACCTGACGATATAGGATGGTTGCTATAAAGTTTACAGACTCTTGCTCTTAAGCACAACCTACGTGTGGTCATCATATGATAAATTCATAGACTAATATGACGAAGCAGAAACATCCTATTATAGATTCGGCAGTGGAGAAACACCTTGCAAGCGATATTATCGCGTTACAAAAAGAATTCCTAGCCATGCCAAATCAATAACACACGGATTTGTGTAAGTAACGTTCAAACAATCTGACGAAACGGACCACCTATAACCTATCTTGGATAGTAAATTACACTGAACAAGATACTTAAGAGTGAACTTGACATAAATAAATGATATCATCGGCAGACTGAGCACGATTAAATCATCCTCTTATCACACTCGTTAGCTATGTGCAGGAGTGGTTACTTACCAACTCTCAAGTGTTTAGCACTCTTTAAAAGTCTTTTTCCATTGTGAACGCAGTGTGCAGCTGTCAGCACGTGCTGAGCCCCAATGAGCGTACCTGTGCAACCGGAAGAGAGCATCACCGCCGTGGAGAAAGGATACATCTGCGCCTCGTGAGACGTTCGCATATTCACCCGGTCGTCCTTTCCAAAGATGCCGTCCTTCCCAGAGATGACGTCCCTTCGCGTCCTTCCACGATTGGACCCCACTTGAGTTAAAGACACATCTTGTTGCGAAACGCCATTGGTTAGACTGAACGCAGAAAGGACTTTTTCGGCTAAATCATCTACTGAGTTGCTATCTTCATCGATGTTCAGATATAAGATGCCCTGGTCTTCATTTTCAGTGTCGTCTTCCAAAATTGACGAGCGATACCATTTTGTGACTTTTCTGTTCTTCGAGCTGCTTGCGTCGATTGGAAGGCTATGCGTTGTCTCGAGTACTGCAAGAAGCAGGTAAATCAGTGACAGTTCCATTGTTGTAAACGCCGGACAATTCTTCGTCTTCTTCGTCTTCTGCTTCGTCAACTTTATCCTGCAAAAAAGTACACAAAGCGAACCAAATCGTTACAAACGAGTTCCATTTTTCGCTCAAAAATGAGCGAAGAATAAATAAATCTCAACAACGTGCTCTCGGCATGAGTATATTTATAGAATATTCCGAGACAGTGACAAGTCTGCTAAACACAAGCACTTAAAGATAAATTTAAAAATCATGAAGTGTACGCGCTCACCAATTTCAATGTCAGTCCTGCACGAAGTTCGCTGCTAAATGATTTCAGATGACAAGAGCTCTGGTATTTCACTAAACTACCCACTTAGTGACAACGTAGAGTTTGACATCTCACTCACGCACCGACCCACTGTTCTAAATAAAGAGACGACAAAGTTAAAATTTTTGAGTGTTACCAAATTATCATAACAAAACGTTTCATAATTAGGTGTAATCGTTTCGTACAATGTGTTGGATATGACAATCATGTTTGACATTCCAGTCACCAAACAAGGTCCAGTTGCCAACGTTTACCCAAAATGGCTTCCCGTTTTGGGCTCTTTCTCATGAGGAAAGAATGCTAAACATCGATTTAGAAAACTTTCCTGCTGTAATGTGGTCGCCGTTCAAAAGGAAGGTATTCTAAAAGCGATCGGTAGGGCACGTAGGAGACCTCACTCGTAACTCCAAATATCGACAAAGAATTATGAATTTGCTTAATAAATATATCAAACCTATTTAACAAGAAGAATAGAAATGGAAATTACCAAATTTGGCGCTCACCTCGGGGCATGACAATTTCAAAACAGGCAGACTTGTTTATTTTCCCTTTTTTTGTCACGCTGAATTCTGTAAAGGAATTCACAATGAACAAGAGTTAGTTCTTCCAAAATAAGGAAAAGAAGTTAAGAAATCAAACAAAACCTCGTCTGAGTCAAGAAAACACAGTAACAAAGCAAAACCAATGATCAAAATCAAGAAAAAGTGAACTAACGCTTACTTCAACCGAGACGAATATTACAGGTCCGAACGTTAGCAACTATAAAGCAGTGTTATCTCAAATGGAAACAAAGAAATCTGCCAATGTGTTAAGTCGTCGCGTGTTATAAATTTGCTGTTTTCATAAAAGGGAATATCCTGCTGCTATGGACAAATGCAGAGACTCTGTACACCAGCAGTGCTCGCTTGGTTCACGTGCCATTCTCATGAAGTAAATGTAGACCTTTGCTCTTAGTAAGATTGCTACAATGGCATATCAGCACGATACCCAAATGTCACAATGTACAATGTACTGCACTACCATGTAAAAATACTTACTATGCAGTTTTCGACTCACCACGTGCGAAGTACTCGGCTTAGTTCATGAGGTTTACAATGTTAAAACCATCCTCCTTAGTGACTGGTAGATTTGAACACGTATCGAATCGCTATATATATATATATATGTCGTTAACGAAATATAATGATCAATTTATTTCAAAGAAATATTTGTACCCCTTATACAGGAATGAACGCAATTAACATTTCAGTCATCGCCTGTTCGAGTGCATGACTATGGATATAATCTCAATTAAAATCTTCAAAGATCACCGACTTGCGGGGAGAATATCAAAACTGAATTGATGCCACAAAAAAAACACACCAAAAAATGCAGAATGCGAGCAGAACGAAATAAACATTAATGTACAAATTGATCCTATTGGCAACTTTTTTCGTCCTTATTTGACAACAATTTGGGCATTCCATACCTTAAACATTCTTTACCGTTAGAATCAGCAGCTACATTAACATAATTTTACATCACGACTGGGGGGCCACGTAATTTTATTTATAATTCAGTCTCATATTCTATCACGGTTTCTTGTCATTCCGTTCCAGCAGTAACAAAATTAGACACGATAGACTGTACAGTGATATCGGAACGCTTACTCGCACAGCAAAATCCGACAATTAGAAATATCATATAATCCACTAGGCTTCCATTTCATGCCTGCAATCACACTGAAGGACGCATTTAGTAGTTTAACCCTTTCACTCCCAGAGTTAACTGTTGAGTCAATAAATGTGTCTGCAACTTTAAGTCTGTGGATGAAACCCTAGTGTGTGACCATTAAAATGAAAGCTATCGAGCAACTTACATTCAAGTAGTGCTATTTGTTTTTTACAATTCTACAAAATGAAGTTGAAGATTTTTTCCTCTGTTTCGAACTTAGCACTCTTGGGAGTGAAAGGGTTAATACGACATCAAATACTGCATGTATGATTGTCCCATGTGGAAAGTTTCAGAAGTCTATTGTATTGGAAACTGCATCAGAAGCATAGAGGAAGGAAGTTTTCCGCTAATCCTGCTTGTTTCTAGATTTTTCTGACGCAGCATATTTCGAAGGACCTCTTAAGATCTTAAGTTACAGCCATCTTTACACTGCCTTCTTCCATTTGGTATAATTGTTGGTTAAAAAGCGAATTACAATATAAGTAGTTTCGCTGGAGGGCACGGGACTGCTTTCGTAATCCGATTTGAAGCCGAGAGGGATTATGTCGGCTTTCCGCGGAAAAGCCCCACTTATGGCTAATAATCTATTACAGGAAGGTCTATAACTAAGTTAACCAGTGAAGCTGTCTGCAATTACTACTACTGACGTCAAAACATATTTTACAACGATGTCCTTTCATTCAAAAATGGTTCCTGGCATAACATCGGTTATTTGCGTGCTCTTTTGCCATAGAAACAAGAGTGTTTCAAGGAAATCTGACAAACAAAACACTCAGCATGTTTTGGCGCGGAAGTATAGTTGACGCGCCTTAGTAATTTATAGCTCATTAGATAGCAATTAACGTCTTTTTGGCACCGAAAAGTGGTCAAATATAAGCACAACATCTCAGTAAAATAATATTCTTGAGAGAAAACAATCGACTGTTGTATTTTTCAGTCCTTCTATCGATTATGCCTTTCATGCAGAGGTCAGAAATTCGTTTAAAGCTATATGGACAAAATCAAATAAGTCGAGTGGTATTTTTAGAAAGCATACTTGAAATATTGAACCTGGCCTGTATTGCTTTACACTCCGCCTATTAATTATCGCGCATCAGTTATGTTATCAGGGAAAAGGCAGCGATTGCCTTTATTTATTACAAATTGAAGACTTTCGATTATCGACGTTCAAACTTAGAGGAATGTGGTTGGCTACTGTGTCAAACATACAACTTTGTCAAGCACAAGGTACAGGATAAAAGGAACGTCGGTGCACCTTATGCATCAGCGCTGTTTCTATACTACTTCCATACTAGAATGTCAATTATCTGTAGGAGGACTAAATATTAAAACCTGAAGCATTATTCACATTTTGAAAAGCGATAAAAAACATTCCCCTTTTCCCACCAAATGAACCAAAAGGTCAAACCGCGAAGCACGCAATATAATTGCAGAACAAATGCCATACCACTATCCATTGACAACGATTTTATCTAGCTAATTAATAGGAAGTATTTTCGTTTAGAGTTATCATTTCGGTGCGATTAAAACTTAGCAATTCGAAGGAAATAAAAAGGTGTGACAACAACCAGCCCTACACTCTACTTACTCCTGATAAGGATGAATCGTCGCCTTGTGATCTCGTTGGAATAAGCTTGTATTGGTGACTGATCTTAAATACCACGTTCCTTCGAAAGATCAAAGCTTCGATGACACGTGCTTCTTCTCATTTACAAGCCTTGTCGTATATCCGGCAAAACACGATTTTCGTTCGATGTTGAAGAAAACGGAGCAATGTAGAGAACGAACAGAAAACGATCAAAACAAACGAGTCTTAAACGTCTGAGTGCCAGGCACAAGAGAGTGATTCATTCCACTTTAAGGACTGAGAATAGAACTTGTCGACAACACACGAATTCAAATAGAATGACGATATGATTACAAAGAAATTCATCAAGTGACTAGTCATCAAGATGCGATCGAAATCCACCAATCACAGCCCAATAACGATAAATGCCGAACGTACACGGTCGAAACGACGCGATCTTAATCTGGGTCCCTATTCATTACTAAAAGTAAAAAAATCCCAGACTTACCATTCTGACTTTCATCACTGACTGAGTATAATAAAAGTCATATCTCTTTTACACAGTTCTCTTCACTGTCAATTTTGTTTCCTGGCTTTAACTGATCTGCTTATAAACTCAAATTTCTGGCAGAGGGCGCCACAAAAATCAATTTATATTTCCGCTTGAGAGAACAATGCCATAAAAAACAACCAGCCAAGCCCAAGGTATTCCCTGACTTTTCAGATCTCAGAAGCAGAAATTTAGAATTCCCCTGACCTGATGAAAAATTCCCAGGCGCTGAAGTAAAATTGTTTCTCCTGTTTTTTTTTATTTTAATAGAGCGTGGGAACCTTGCCGTGATTAAACATCGCGAGACAAACGATTAATATAATTTATTGATGTTGCTACATGTACAATCTCTCTCAGGAATACATTCCTGACGCAGTTTATTTCAGTAAACACTATTTTTAACAGTCCTCGGGGAAAATAATTGTTTGGTTCGTTTTTTTCACGTAATTACTAATCACCGACTAAACTAACCCCTCCAAGACGTTTTAAAAAGGACATCTTTCTATTTTCTGGTGTATCTGGATGGTTATTCACTGTCTCAGTAAGCTACTATTCTCAATATCAGTGTTCAGTTAAGTCTTCTTCAAACTGATGTCGATTATTGATAGTTTGAAAATTTGCCTACAGGATAACAAGATTGAATTCTACTTCACTGCCCAAAAATAGTCAAAATTTCACTAAGAGATAAAAGTACAGTCTCGTCGACAATTTAAGCACTTGACACTGTCTTCTAAATTAAATACCATATGAGGTTCAGATTCCTTTGTAAATAGCAAGCGTTCCACAGCTTTTAAAAATCTCGATGACGACTTTTTGATCACGTCATCATGTGGACTGCACATACAACCAATCCAGTAGCATTATTTTATAGAAACCGATACATTTCATTCATGGCTTCATTATTATGGGGAAAAAGAGTCAAAATCGTTCGTTAACGGGATTAAAATGGGGTCAGATCGACCGGGAATATAATGCCACAACATTCAGGAAACCGCATACTCTACACAAAGAGAAGGGTTTGCCAGATAAGTGAATTTTACGCGTAATAACTACCTCGTTACTTAGATGACCAGACTTGAAAAGCGCTTGAAGGCGCCTTATTCATAACAAGACCGGAAGCACTTCAATAATCTTATCAGAGTGAGAGTTCGTTTTAGTTAAGTACCAGCCGATAACATATGATTTACACAGTTATGGACCTTGATTAGCTTTTGATATCTTCAACACTGCACAGAAAAAGTTGATTGATTCAGTCCTTTTCTCTTGAGGACTGATGTTTGATTAGTTTTAATGGGTCATTTGTTTAAGCTAGTAAAATAAAGGATCACTCAATAGATAGGAGTGCAACGAGATAAGACATATTGATTCTTCCGTTATTCATATCATGCACATTGAGCAGTCCTCCCTCACCCCAGTGGGGTGAGAAAGGCTAAATTTGAAATACAGAGCCGGTCGGTCGATGCAGCCTATTAGCTACTCGTGCTGCAACAGACAGCTAGTGGAACAACAAAACGTTTATAGTTTGTTTATAATAAATTGTATGTTCCTTTTTGCAATCTCTCACGAAAGTAGTCCACAAACACGTCGACGTAACGTCGAGGTTTCCTCACTGGGGCGTCCACGCTGCAAGTTGAACAAGACGAGCAGACCTGGCATGTGCCAAACGAAAAGGCAAGCCAACCGCGGCACGTTAAAAGTTTGGAATATTTAAACCATATGCAGAGTTGATTCCAATGTTGGTTCAGCGTTTATTTATATATTGCACGAGCGAGGGCAATCAGTCTAATTGCATGTGCCGGTTTATCCAGTCTCGATACTTCTCCGTGTATGTGAACACACCATACTTGCCGGGCAGTCCGCAGCCTTGTCCCCAGCTATTAACTCCACCAACAACCCACTTTCCTTGCGAAGTTTGACACATAAGTGGACCTCCACCGTCTCCATAGCAGCTATCGTCGCCGCCTTTTTCAAACCCTGCACAAATCATGCCTTCTTTTACAAGACCGCCGTAGGAACTGACTCTGTTACAGTCCTGGCGGGACACAACAGGCACCACCTGTGATCTTAGAGGGGCAGAAGTATGATGGAGATTGGGTGTAAATCCCCAACCTGCTAAAGCACACGAGCTTCCAGACTGCACGTCACCTTGATCGGGAAGGCATATTACATCCACCTTGTCGTTCACCTGTACTGGTCTTTCGAGGTAAACCAAAGCGATATCATTCTCGTTTGTAGCGGATATGTATGAAGAATGAACATATATTGCTTCAGCTCGTATGTTTTGCTCAGAATCTTCCTTTCGCGTGAGATCAAACTCTCCGGCACGTATGACCCACTGCAAAGGCTGCTTGAACCTGCAAATAAAAGTTGGGAGTTTTATTTGGAGCAGAGTTTCTCATTGCACTCATATGTACTGTCTTCAAATTGTAAACTTGCATTTCAATATAAACAAGCGGCAAAAAGTATATTGAGCATAGGTAAGTTGTAGCCATTTTGGAAATGGGCACTATGGCATTATTGGGTAGAAGGGTTTTAAAGCACTGTATTACCAAGCAAAAGTAATGTCTGAATGTTAATTTCGGCCTCGTCAACATGCTGTAGCTATAACAACTCTGGTTGGGTTCCTACAGGTAGAAGGGCGTAACTACAGGGGGAAAAAAGAAAAGAAAAAACAGAAAACCATAAATCGATGTGTGTGTTTTTCCCAATTTTTCCCTGGCTGCGTGACAAATTAATATTTCCGGGATGGGAAGGGATTACTTTAAGCATTCTTTGTATATTTTTTCTGTATGTTTTCCACGGCCTTTCTCTGACCGTGGTAAATTAATATTCGAGAATGGAATTACTGAAGGATTATGTTTGGTTGTCGCTGGAAGAAAGATGTTGCATATATCAGAACAAACGAGTGAATCTCACTCGTACAAATATATATTACCGTTTGAAGCAGTGAGCAGCTGTGAGGACCCACCGAGGAGCAATGAGAGCCCCACCGCACTGCTGAACAGATTGTCCCATTAGTAGAAGGGCTACTTGCCAGGGCCACTGTCCAGACCATTGTTTGGACACACTTCCGTCAGGTTGACTGGGAGGGGTCGGATGTTTCCGAGTTCCACATCCTAGAGTGTAAGATGGCATATAAAATTACTAGACGGTAAAATTTACCTTAGGCCGATAAAAAACAGTCATGTGATTTTCGTGGGCGATAGGGTAAAAAAAAAACATCTCACAGTTGAGATGACAACAAGACATGTAGGTTGGACCGAGAATAGGCAACATTGTTGGTTTATTAAAAGGAAACAAGTCAGCAAGTCAGTATCAAGTCAGTCGGATCTATTCCAGAACCAAATACATCATAGGAAACAGGAAAACTGGTATACCTCTCTCTCCTTCATCACCCTGATAAGACTTGTAAGGACCATCGTGGTAAGTCATGCCAAGCTTAGTTTTGACCTCACCAGACACCGCATAATGCACCCAGAGACCGTTTCCCGAGGATTGCACCGGAGCAGGCATCTTGCCTCCGCAGTATTTTCCTATCACAGGAGCGTGTTTAGTAAGGCCGTTCCTGATTTCAATGTAGTCCTTGCTACAGGAAGGATCACTTTTTGAGAAATCAAAATCTGTGAACTTGAGCGTTACCGTGCCATCCTCCTTGGACGAAGTGACATGCCACTGGCAATCCTTTTTGCTGGGTGGATTTGATTCACCATTCATGCGATGGCCAATGGTTGTGCATTCAGTTACCGCTCTTGATGGTTCTGTAGGGTTTATAGTACATAAGCGAATAGCTTTTAGTCACAACATTTCTTAGCCACACAATAGCTATAGATCAATATGGAATGATAACGAGAAGTATTATACATTGTGATCGATAGAAATGGTATCGCTGTATTGCAATAATTTGCTGCCAACGCATGATGATAAAGAGAAGAAGGGATAGTCTACACGATGCTAGTAAAATGAAACGTAACGATATTCTAGTGTAAATATGTATATAACAAGTCACCTTTGGAATTTTTTTTTAATGATTTGTAGTTGATAGTAATTAAAAAAAACTGCGCCGTACCTTGAACTGAAACTTGAGAAATTAATTTTTAAGGCCTCAGTACCAGAAAGTCAAAATAGCCATTTGCACCCGAGGAAATCAAACAAAGAGACACTGATGATTTTCAAGGATGATACCAAATAGGACAATTGCCCGTTCCGAAGTTCAAATGGAGACTGGGGACGAGTTTTTAAATTTAAATTCAATTAAAAATTGGAGTCCGTCACAAGAAAGATCACATTAAAATTAGTCAGTTTAACAAGTTTGAGGTTGTTTCGTTTGATTGCAACCATGTAGAAGGCTTTCAAAAATCAGAAAAATTAGAGACTTTGTATGGATTTGGGGACGCCATCTCTGAATTAGAGAAGTTGTATGGAATTTAGGCGACCTTTGACAGCTCACAGCCTGGTTACTATGCAATGTAACATAACCAAACTTGGTGAACTTACTCATTTTCATGCGATCTTTCTGGTGATGGGATTAATTTTTTAATATGACGTAATTTGAACAATAAGTAAACTAGTGCTCAGTCCCTTTTTGAACTTCGCAACGGAAATACGCTGCACTTTTTATGTTTGAGAGAAAAGAGAAGACCTCTACACACCTGCCATACAGCCGTACAATTCCGTTCGCATTGAAACAAAGTTGTGCTTGACCTGGGGCCAAACACGAATTTTGCTTGACTTAATGGTGTTCCGCAGGTCGTGCGATACTACTGTATTCCTGTCTTTATTTCCATGAAATATCTGCAAAAAAGGTATATGATGTAGAAATTCGATTCCAAGAAAGATCTAATCGCTATAGCGACGTCAGTTACATGCATGTATCATCATTGACTAGTGACGTATATTACAGTAGACCAAGAAGATCCAAACTGCATACACACTAAAACACAGGAACCAAAAGCAGTAACACTCATAAAGGTGTTGGTATAGTACTGGTATATACTGTATGTCCGGTTTTCGACATGAGGGGAAAAACACTGTCCGTACATTAAACGGGTTAATTTAAGAGAAACTGTATGGGTTTTCAGCATGCGGGGATAAAAACACTATCCATATCTACCACGTATCTTGAAAAAATTGGCCAATTTTTTCATGTTCGCCATTCGCAATCCGTCTTAATCTTCTCCATCCTCAACCATCCTTGTTCCTGTTTGGTTTATTATTACCTCTTTGGTGTTTTTCTACCTTAGTAAACGATTATTTCGAGGCTTTCTTCGGTTTGAAGGTGATTTTGCTCTTCGCAAAAATTAAAATATCGTGACATAGCTATAAAAAAAATACAGATCTCTTCGATTTTTCGTACGTTTGCGAAAAAAAAACTCACCTTAGTCTTCCAATGGACAGCTGAGCTCCTACGATGAGGAATAGAGTAATTGCGCCAATCTCCCTCTTCATTTTCCCAAGACATTCGATACTTTTCTACCCACTGATCAATCGTCCCTCCATACCCTTGCGTAGCCAGGCTCGTTATAATGAAAGGGTCGTTCAGATTTACTTCAAACCATGGGGAAGTGTCTTCTACACTGGCTGTCCAACCCTGAGGCCAGCGATCCAAATTAAGCCTTCCTCTGTGGGCACCGAATTTTCTTGATCATCACTCCAAGCAGACGATGCTATCAGCTGTTGGTCTTTAATGTTTCGGTTTTCTAATCCAAGCGGTTCTTTACAATCATCTGAATAAATAAGTTTGTTAACATGCATGAAATTGTATTTTTTTTTAAAGACTGTTACGTCGTGGAAGTGAAGCCAACAATAAGGTTACAGCAAAATATAAAGCAAAGCCAATCACCGAAAAAAAATATTTTTTTAGGGAAAACTTAGGCCCAGTTCAGACGCCGTACTTCACATGAGCCGAATTGAATTCGAATTTAGGCCGAACCAAATTAACTAAAGCAAACTGAACTTGATTTTTAACTCAAGACCCGCTCTTGAACATATATTTCAAAAAGTAAAATAAATAATAAAAAAACTAAATTAATCGCGTAATTGTGTAGTGAGGTTACTAAACTCCATTTATGAAGACAATTAAATAATAAAACCTTTTTCATATTTTTAATAACACAGTCCTTGATACACATGCACAATGCATCTAGTGTACTGTACATGTAAGCTTACCTAGTTTACATCCATATAACTCCATTCGAAGACCAACGCTGCCTTTCCACTTTTTAGGTCGGACAGTTACTTGTTTAGTTATAAAGGGCTCCTTCAGCACATGACGAACAACGGTAGCATGATCACTGTTGCCATCTAAAACCTGTTAACAAAAATATTCCTCATCAGCTTTGAGAGAAGGAAACAGAACGCACTTAACGGCCATCACCAAGGCAAGGCTACAATTGCATATGTGAATTTAAAGATTGAACCATATAATACACTCAGGTGAATTAAGGCCTGGTTCCCTGCATATTTGAAGGGAGGTAGTCCTGATATTACAAATTAAGGTCATTCTTGACCGAAAACCCTCCAAAATTAATATCAAATATGTTTCATATTTTGATCACGTGACTAGCCACGCCCAATTTTGTAAGAAATATATTGACTCAAAATTCCCACCATTAGCGATCAACTACTGAACCAATTTTACATCTGAGTAATGACTGCCTACACTTACTTTGAAACACCAGTTGGAATGAGTCAAAATTATTTAATGTCTTGCTAGTGTTCTAATTAAATCTTGGAGAAGGACTAGCACTAGTGGAAAACAGCAAATAGCACTTGTCCAGTTAAACGTTTTGTACCATTGCAATCGGATTCCTTGAGACCTTTTCAGGTATAAGTTTTTATGGATAAAAACTTAATATTCCAATGCAACTAGTGGTGGGAATCTATAACGATGGTTTTCTTAGATTATAGGGCGTGGCCAATCACGTGACCTTGTGATCTTTTAAAAAAATATATTAGTTTGCTTCTTTTGATTATTTGACCAAGTCTAGTCACTTTATCACGATGCAAAGTATGATCTTTTAAAAATAGTCTCAAAAATAGCGAACCGTTAAGAACCAGGCCTGAGCATGTGTATTGTAAAACATTGATTGTTCACTCTCCAAACTTGATGTACATGTACTTGTTCGGTATCCTAGCATTTCTTTTGTGTTTTTCTTCATTTTTTATAATTAGAGGTTTCATTTCATTTTAACACTAGTATAGTGTAAGAGAATCACCACCCTACCTGTAGAATAGCATAACCTTGTTCTCTACTTTACGATGAAGAAGAATTTTGCACCATTTTAAATATCCAACAGGAATGCCCAATGTGGAATAACCACAAAATATGGTACCGCTAGAACCTAATATTTCTACCATTAAATTGAACAATACGGACTACCGTCGCATACACCCTACCTTCACTTTCCCATCCTCATGATAATGGACTTCACCGGCCTTGGTGTCAAGCCAGACCAAGGAATAGCTTTCAACCCACTCACTGAAGACCAGATTTCCATAACCTTGTGTTGCGATGCCAGTAATCACATAATCCGACTGAAAGGAAACCTTGAGCCATGGATGTTTATCAGTTAGGTCTGCACTCCAGCCTTGTGGCCACTTTTGGTTGTTAAGTCTTGCTTGCTGAGGACCAAACGTGCTCACACCCATCCACACAGAAGAGGCCGTCAGCTGGCCATCTTTAATTTCACCATTCTCAATTCCAAGTGCCTCCCCGCATTTTTCTTCCAAAAAAATATAGTATTAATCGTAGCATATGCTTCAAAATTCCAGTTTTTTAAAAAGCGAAAATGAAATTGAAATAGGGGTTTCTGGTTACATACTTTCGATGTTTATTTCAACTACGCCGGAGCAGTCCCCTTCGTCATGTATCGTCTAACGAGAAGTAAAGCCTGGTTTCCGGCCATATAATCGCAACGATCGCTGACGATCGCAGCGATCGTTGCGACCGTTGAGACCTCGGGTTTCCATATGATCGCAAGGATCGCAGGGATATAAATGTTTCTATCTCTGCGATCGCAATCGCAATCGCAAGGGTCACAACGATCGCAACGTTTTATGGTTTCCATCAGTATGATCGCAATGATCGCAGAACACTTTTTTCTGCGATCGTTGCGATTATATGGAAACCAGGCTTAAGGACGCGCACGCTGGCGTTTTCCCCCTTCTATCACACGACGATCCATCCATAGAAGAAGAGAAGTCAAATATCTATTATATATACCGTATGTTACACCACTACAAGATAGATGTACACATGTTGTGCTTTAAAATTATTTTTGTATTGAAAATTTTCAAACCAGTTCGATTTTTATTTCCCTTTGTTTCAGATTATGACAATGAATACGAGACGAAGGAAGATAAAAATTGACCTGTTTGAAAAATTGTAAAACAAAATAAATTTAAACTACAACATATACCTACATCTTTTTTTAATTAACACATCTGATGTGGGCATAATATATAGAGGATATTACATATATAATAAATATATATATGATCTCTGAATAGATAACGCTATAATCTTAACTGTTGTATTTTTATGTATTTTATATTGGGCTTTGGACAATTGGAATTAGCAATTAGCAATTAGTGGTCAGATAAAAACGTGGATTGGTATTGATCGTCTCAAAAACAACTGGTCCTATACTGATTTAATGCAAGATATGCGAGGTCTGCACAAACTATAAAGAGTTCATCACGGAAAGAAACGATCTTCATTATTTTACGGGATCTTACAAATAGGTTTTTTAAAAATCACTTTCAAGACATGGTCACTTGAACAATGAACTTTTCCATAACGCTTAACGCTTTTGACAGTCAAGATAATATCCTATACTTGATGAATTTTTTAATTCTCATCACCTGTCTACATGACAGTTTATTAATGACATTGTAAGGAGAAATGAAATGTTGATCACTCTTAAAGGAGCTACGTCACGGTTGGCGCACTGTCTTGGAAAAATTAGCCAATTTTTTCAAGTTCGTCGTTTGCAATCCGTCTCAATCTTCCCCAATATTAGCCATCCTTGTTCCTTTTCGGTTTATTATTACTTCTTTGGTGTTTTTAAACCTTAGTAAATTATTATTTTGAGTTTTCTTTCAATTCGACGGTAATTTTCTTCATCAGAAAAATGACTTAAAATACCGTGACATATAGCTACATATAACTTACTCGGTGGATGAGGAAGAGGTTCTACTATTTTCACATCGTCCACATCACCACCGTCAGGTTTCATCGGTTTCATTGCCTGTGCCATTGTAGTCCAGGTCGCTTCAAACCCTTTTTTCCCTTCTTCTCTTCCTTCTTCTCTTCCTCTTCCATCTGAATGATAACGCATCCACATTTTGTTCTTGGAACCTATTATCAGCATTGGTGCAGATTCGCAGTAGCGTCCTAACAAAGGAGAGTTCTCCGTTTCCCCGTCCCTCAATTCCACGTACTCAGAATCACAGTTCACATCGATGACCAATTTAAATTCGTTGAAACCAATCGCAATTTTGTTGTCGTCGTACACTGACAAAACCCCACACGCAATCAACTGGAGGAGAGGCATAGGGGTAATTAGGTGAGAAGATATCACCACTTGGACGCATGTGTTTACCTCCACACTCTAAAATAGAATAATAATGATTAGTAAAAATCTACTAGTATACTAATGCAAATGAGACAATCTGATTGGCTGAGCTACTCGTATACTATCAGCCATTAGTGTGCAGTGGCTCGAGGTCGTCTACGAAATTGCCGTTTC
Source organism: Desmophyllum pertusum (assembly GCA_029204205.1). NCBI lineage: Eukaryota > Metazoa > Cnidaria > Anthozoa > Scleractinia > Caryophylliidae > Desmophyllum > Desmophyllum pertusum. Next base: position 1,000,770 of record MU825890.1, on the reverse strand, counting down.
TTCTCGTTTCGCCGAAGTTTCGGAGGAGGATTTAGAGTTATTACTAGACAATTGTTATGAGTTTTACTAAAACAATTAGATTATTCGCTCTCAATTTCTATGATGTGATAGTTGATTCGGCATGCGGCCTCAACATCTATCACATCATAGAAATCTCGATCAAATAGTGATCAAATAGCCGAGTAAAAATGAAAGTGACTGTCCTTCGACTTCCTCCTTACCCCTGCAGTGTACGTCACAGGAAACGTTTACGCACAATAAAAGTTCAAATAATAATTTTGAAGAAATGACCTAGTTCATTATTCTTGTTTTTTTTTCTTCTTTCCTTTATAGCTACTCACCAGTTACGTTAGTTTTGGTAGACGGAGCTTTAGTAGGCTGTGTAGGAGATGGCGTACCATCAATAATCGCTGGCTGGGCATACCAGTAGGCTTCAAATCCTTTCTTGGTCTTGGTGTTATCCGACTTAAAAAGAACGGTCATTACATGGGACTTAGAGTCAACAACGCTTCCGCTTGAGTTGCCACAGAATTTCCCGAGTGCAGTTGGAGAGGACGGTGGGCCATCCATAACAAGCACGAAATCATACTGACAGCTTGTGCTCTTTTCCACCTGGAAGTCCATGAAATCCAAGCGTATTCTGTACTGTGGGGGTAGTGTGATAACCCACTGACACAACGCGTCTACCGGATAGTTCTCTGGATACTGGGGGCTCTGCATAACACCAGACATCTTGGTGAATGTACCACCGCAAGCTGTGAGAACGGGACACAAGAAACAAACGGAATTAGAAAGAAAATTGAACTACAGTATAGTGTCTCTGCTGAATATCGTACTGGCTACAGTCGAACCCCTATTAAGCGGCCAATCCCTATTACGCGGCCAGTTAGCAAAGTACCAAAACTATTGTCAGTATAATACTGTAAATAAAACTCCTACTAAGCGGCCACCTCTATTAAGCGACCGCGACCACCTTTTAGGCCGTCCCGATGAGAGTTCTCCTATTGTTTTTACCCCTATTAAGCGGTCACCAATAATTTAATACACGTAGTTTGGCGTCAAAACAATAATGGTAGTAATGATCGCCTTTTCATGTACAGTCGCCCCACCCCCTCTTTCCTCCCCCCCCCCCCCAAAAAAAAAGATTGAAATTAAAATATATTGTCTATTTAGCATATAAACTTTGTTTTCTAAAACACGATCGTTGATTTACTGCAGACGTCTATGCCAAATCTCTCAACCACAATGGGTAGTTCACTCAAAGATACTGTAAAATGGGGCGTAAAATGGAGTATTATCTGATAATACTCCATTTTACAGTTCCCAACCTCCCTCGTCCCCCGCCCCGTTGAAATTAAAATAGATTGTATATTTAGCATATAAACTTTGTTTTCTAAAACACGATCGTTGATTTACTGCAGACGTCTATGCCAAAGCCCTCAACCACAATGGGTAGTTCACTCAAAGATAATACTCCATTTTACAGTTTACCCTGGGTTGGGGTGACCATGAGATGATGGAGACCAGAAACTAGTTTACATAATAACAGAATAATTTACATTTGAAAAGGAAGGTTTGTATCACAACAAGTCACCTCCAGCCTCACTTCTGTTCAAAGGCCTGGATTCTAAGCACACAACTGTAAAAATGGACTATTCAATTCACTGTACCTGTATCGGGCGATGGCGGAGGCCCAGGTGGCGGTGACTGCCGTTCAATGGTTTGCCATTTAAACGCAAATCCACGCTTGGGAGTCAGCCCATCGGAATAAAACGTTATGTGCATGGCGTTTTGGGAAGATTTGATGGAGGCAGGAACCACATCTCCACATAACTTCCCAAGCAAAGGGTTTTGTGGTCCATCGCCATCTCTCACTTCCAAGTAATCATAGCGGCAGTTGGAGCTTTTCTCGAGTTCAAATTCTCTGAATTGTAATTCGATGGATTTATGGTTTGGTGCTAAAATCACCCAGGTACATTTCTTGTTTAGTGGATATTGGTTTGGGTAACCTGGGCTTGTAATTTCTCCATTTTCTTCATTAAAGACACCTCCACACTCTGAGGATAAAAAGAACAATCCTTACAATTTTTGCATTTTTTTTTAACATGGAAGTATTTTGTCATTCATGACTGCGAGTGAATCGGCATCTCGTGCGTGAATTCGAGTCAAAATAATGTCAAGCGATTCAAATTGATTGTTAGGCAAAACGTGTTGAAGTTAAACGCGCTAGCCTACGCGGTTCTTGGTAACGCGTTGTCGCGTTAGATGGGTCGCTTATTTTCGAGCGGTACTGTACAAGCGGCATAAGCGGAAAACTACTGGCACAATTGTTTTAAAACTTCCCCTGTCCCTTTGTTCCGTGTTGACAAGAAAGACCTGTGACAGCAAGAAAGACTTGTGACAAAATAAACTATACTAAACAGCAAAAAGTGTTTTACTCCTTGAAATTTTCTCCATGAAAACAGGCATTGACTCTTCAAAAACGACCGTCTCTTCAATCTGAGGGAAGATTCAAATTAAGGGACAAGATGTTATTATTAAAGATAACAAAATACGACTAAAATTTCTTACCTTTTACTGATGGTGTGGTGGGTGCCCGGGTGGTGGGAACCCGGGTGGTAGAGGCCTGGGTAGTGGGGGTTGCGGGAGTGTTATGTGATATCCTTCTCCATGTAGCTCGAAATCCCTTTTCACTGACCGTTCCATCAGACACAAGTCTTACGAAGAGAGAGTTTCCAGTTGATTTGATCGGTGAAATGATCGTACTAGCACAAAATTTCCCAATGAGCGGCGAGTGGCCAGTGGCGCCTTGTCTGATTTCTACAAAGTCATACCGACAAGTGCCGGAATTTTCTAGATGGAATTCGTGAAATTTCAGTTCAATAGTGTCTCCAGGAGCCGTAACTATGGTCCACATACACTCGCTGTCGATAGGGTACGATTTGGGATATTCAGGCGATGTAAATACCTCACCGTCACCAGTCATCTGACCGCCACATCCTGAAAGATATTACACCGAGTTCAGATTTGCGTTTTTCATTTTTTGCGGACAGCGTATTTTCGTTGAAATGCTAATTAGCATAATATGTTTGGTTTTATGAAACTATGTGTGAAACGTTTTACGTGTTTCCAGAACGTTATGGTAGATGGAGTGGGTGTTTGGAGAACGAGACTACTGTTCCGCTGTTTACGAGTTCTCCTATACTTTGACGAGTGTTTTTTCGTGTTTTTCCGTGTTCTTAGGAATCAGCTTTGTGGTCTATTGAACTGATCAAAGTCGAAGTTGAAGGAGCCCACGTCACGGATGACGCATCTTGAAAGATTCAGCCTAACATTTTTCAAGTTCATCTTTCATAATCCGTCTCAATCGTCCCCCAGTTTTAACCATCCTCGTTTCTTTTGGTTTAATGTTACCTCTTTTGTGTTTTTCTACCGTTTCCTACGATTTGAACGTAATTTTATACATTACAAAACACGACTTGATATATCATGCAATAGCTCCTTTAGAGCGGTTTTCAATTGAGTGAAGTAAAACCAAAACCAAAGTAATTATCACTCTGGCCAATCACAACAGACGAAAACAAAACAAGGAACCAATCAGAACTCGAAGCAAATACATGTAACCGGCATTAAGCGCGGGAAAACGCGTGCGACCAAGTCGCGATTGGTTTTAGTTTGAAGTCTGATTGGCGCGAGTTTTCGAACCAATCAGAGAGCGTAGTAAAGCAAAACCAAAACCAAACAAACACGTATTATTCCCGGGGGGGGGAGGGGGGTACTTCCTAGTAGGAGGCTACTGGGGATGTGCCGCTGGTTGGGGTCGCATTTTCACGACTGGATTGACCATAATGGGGTCGCAATTTTAACAGAGTGACTAGAATAGGGTCACATTTTCAACACGACTGCCTCACTGGAAATTGAAAGAGCTCAAAACAGCTCGAACGGACTGAAATGCGCCTCTGTTTTGGAAATGACTGCTAAATTATCTCAGTATTTTTAGAAATACCTCATAAACAGAAAGTGACTAAGTTGGGATAGCGTTTGCAAAAAAATGACTAAAATGGGGTCTATAATTGGCCACAGAATAGACTATAATGGGGTAGGGGCTCTGAGAGGCCAGCGGTACATACCCAGCAATAGCTGACCCAAGTACCCCCCCCCCCCCCCCCACTCCCGAAGTATTATTAAGCCGGACACTCAATTGAAAACCGCTCTAACACAGCAAAATAAATAGTCGACACCTTTTTCGAGCGAGGTACTAACAAGTAGGATATCAACTGAAGTAAAACAACAAACCTTCTGGTACAGTTGGCGCAGGTAGCGTCTTTGCAGTCGCTGGTGTGGTGCCAGCAAACTTTTCTGCCCTCCAGATTGCCTTGAACCCCCTTTTTGTAGTAGACGAATCTGATCGGAAACCAAGCCACAGAACATTACTGGTGGAAGTAATGGTCGCTGGCATGCTTGTTCCACAAAACTTTCCAATCATCGGGCTCTTTGATGACGAGCCATCCCGTATAAGGACGTAATCGTACTGGCAAACTGAGTTGTCTTCAAGAGCAAACGCTTCAAAAGTAAGCACGACTTTATCACCCGTTTGTGTTTTTATAACCCACGCGCAAACTTTATCCACTGGGTAGTGGAGAGGATAGTTTGGTGACTGTATGGTCCCGCTTCCCCCTTCGTTAAGTCCGCCACAGTCATCTGAAAGAGAACATGAGCACATCCGTTTAACCACACCCTAGCATGTGTTTATCTGTTTTTTTTGCTATCTCAGTACAGTGCCTCTTTTGGTCGGATTCCAACAATAGACTCATTTTCTTCTAGATTTATATATTTTCAACAGTTTGGAGCGTGAAAATATTACGGACTTGTCAAGAACTTTCAACCTCTCAGGGTTCTCTTCAGGACATGATAATCTAGTTACTTCGTTAAAAATGCTGGACAAGTAAAAAATAAAACATGAACATTGATTCCCTAAGGTGCTGTCTAAGGCCACGGTTTTTGTCAGAGAAATCACTGAGCAAAATGACTTAAGCTCGGCAAAACGAGAACAAGAGTTGGCAAAAGTTCAAACTCTCGCTCTCGTTTGGCCTGAAACTCTCGTGCGCTCTCAGCGACTCTCGTCAACTCTCGTGCGCTCTTATCGAATTTTGACCAGGTCAAATTGTTCTTTAGAGTCGTCGAGAGTTTTCTCTCGTTTGGCTCAGGCTGATGAAAGTTGAAGAAAACTCTCGTGCAATTCTCATCTTTCCAACTTTCGGTAACTCTCGTTCTCGTTTAGCCCGGACTTCGTCGTGCTGCCATGACAACTTTCGGAGTCGGCTCGCAAGTGTTCGCAGTAGCTTTTGATTGGATAAGAAGAAACGGAAACTCAACGAAAGCTCCTACGAGGATTTTGCCAACTAAATAAACTAAACACGGCACTTTTCTCAAGACCAATGTGAGATCACATCACGGTTAGTTCCAGTCCTCCTCAAAGCTACAAGGTCGGGGGACCAATAGTTAAAGGATCTACGTCACTCACGGATGGCGCATCTTGAAAAAAATGGCCAATTTTTTCAAGTTCGCTGTTTGCAATCCGTCTTAATCTTCTCCAACCTCAACCATCCTTGTTCCTGTTTGGTTTCTTATTAACTCTGGTGTTTTTCTACCTTAGTAAACTATTATTTTGAGGCTTTCTTCAATATGAAGGTGATTTTGCACTTCGCAAAAATGACTTAAAATATCGTGACATAGCTCCTTTAATACAGCCGACTTCCATCGCGCGCCGCTTGCAGCGTTCTCGAGGGACGCTGCAAGCGGCGCGCGATAGAAGTCGGCTGTATTCGCAGGCTATTAAATAGTTAATCGGCTTACTCTATGATTTACAATCGTATAATAAACAGGTTAATTCAAGCATGGTAAAATTCAGCCTAATGGTTTCATCGATTTTGAAAGGTTACCGTTCTAATGCATTCTTTGCGGTCTTCTACAGGACAGTATGCCGAGAATGTCATAACAATTTACCCGCAAAACTCGTCGCGAAAATTGATGAAGGACGAAAAATGAAATTAAGACAAAAGAGAGAAAGAAATTAACTAATCCTTTGACAAAGTGTAATTAATAGGGGAAACAAAAAACGTGGAAAGCAGCTGGGGGCTAAAAAGAACAAAGAAAAGGCAATTAAAACAAAGTCATCAAGATTCAAACAATTGATTGAATTCTGTCATTCTCGAGATATCTATCAACGACAATAAACCACTGTTTGTGAAAACGTACGATTTACATCTGTGAATATAGTGTTGATGTCAAAAACATTCCGAAAGACTTTATATGGGTGAGGCGAGAAGCCCTGCTCCTCTCTGAGCACAAAAGTGATTCAAACAGTGCTCTATAGCTGGGTGAACTCGATAGATACATAACAAAGAAAGGTCGAAGGTAAAGGAGCTATGTCACGAAATTTTAAGCCATTTTGCAAGGTGCAAAATCGCCTTCAAACTCAGTGAAGAAAGCCTCAAAATAATAGTTTACTATGGTAGAAAAACACCAAAGAGGTAATAAGAAACCAAACAGGAACAAGGATGGTTGAGGATGGAGAAGATTAAGACGGATGCGAATGGCAAACTTGAAAAAATTGCAAGTTGCGCCAACCGTGACGTAGCTCCTATATTTCTTGACATGTTCAGTGGCTAGCGGATGTAATCAGAAGTACAAGTTTGTTCTTTTGCTAGGTTTGTTGCAGATTTCGAACACATTTGAACAAGAACATTATGAGCACGATTTAGTGAGCGACTGTTCAGCTAAGCCCGATACAAAATAAGACGACGAATCAACGTAAACAATTTGACAGTTTCTATTATCACGAAACAGACAGTTTGCCAAATCAGTAGTCGCTGGGATGAGTTACTCATAGTTTACTCAAGTTTTAAAGCATCATTAAAGGGCTCTGCCCTTAGCGAAGGAAAACTTATCAAAAATTGTTTGCGAATATTTCGAAGAGAAAACATTTCTGAGCTACCCCCACTGTGAGGTCAACATTCAAATAGCCTGTGTGTGAAGTTTTCTATTCCTTTACTGGCCATTCTAGTTCCAGTCGGTTCGTTCAAACAATGTTATGCTTGAAAAGTAACATTCCCATTTCGTATTTTGGCACGTACTGCTCAAATGAGTTGCGCAAACACGCTAATTGAGTCTATGTTGGTCTTTTACCGCACCATTTAAGGGCTTAACGCCATAACAATCCATGAAATAAACAAGATTTTTAGCTTTAATTAACTATATTGATGATGCACGGCTGAAATGCACGAGGAGCGAAAAAGTAAAGCGGGCCACGCAAGGGAAAAGAAATTCGGTTGAAAATGGAACATACGTTAAAATGTTCCTTGGTGGTCTTTGCTAAGTAGTCCGGAGGTAGAGGGGGGCGGGGGCGCCGGTAGGGGGGGGGGGGGGGATATGGCCCTGCGTTACTTTCCTCTATCTCGTACCAATATACATGACTTTCAATGCGGAACACTCGTTTCCGTCTAAGTAATACACCTGAAGCAGTATCTACATGCATTGGCACTTTTTCAAATTCAGTGACATTCTGGGTTCTCTTTGTCCATTTTGGTAAAACTAAAAATGTCTCGTTGTTACCTGTAATAGTCATTAACTAATTTCAGACCAAACGGCGAATAATACTCTAATGATTTCAGACCGAAAAGGTACAAGTTATAGTCCTACAACAGAGTGAAACAGTCCAAACTCATAGAGGCTTTGATGCGGTACATATCTATAGAGGAGTACCCCCCCCCCCCCCCCCCCACCTTTGTTGAAACAAAAAGACCACACGTCTCCGAAGGACAGGTCGAATAATTTACTTAAGTATTTTCAGCTACAAAGAATTTGCGTTCTGATCTGTTTCGACCTTATCAGCAATCGCATGACCGCAAAGCGCCAAGTATCTACCTGAAGCAAAAATTAATCGAACACGTCAATCAATGTACTTTATCACGCTAATGCGGCATCACGCCTCCGCTACTGACAGTCTGCTCTATATTTACAGCAACACATTCTATTAACACCTTTTCTTCGATTTGCGTTCGCACTTCATCGCCATGGACATTTTATTGACATGATGATTTGAGTAAATGGATCTTATATAGAGTATACTAATTAAGTGATGAAAACTTACTACTCGACTCGTTCAACTTACCTACGAGCTGTGCTTGACCACCTGATGATAAGAGATAAACGGTATTGATGTTAGCGTCAACTTTAGGAAATTGAAGGCGCAAGATATTTCTTTTCCCGGGAATTTACATTGTGATATTCACAACAAAACGTCTCTGGTCCGTTGTTGATATTAAAATTATATCCATGATTAACAGCGAGCGCGAATTTTTCCAATGTAAATTTGACAAATCAATTACCTACTACTTGATTTTCGATTACTGACTGACATTATAAGCGCTCGAGCGCAAGATATAAGCAGAGGTTTCTTTGCAGATATCACGGAAAGTACTTCAAAACGGAATGAAAGCTTTTAAGGTGGAGATATATCAACAACTTTCTTTAACTATAAACCCGACGAGCATTGTCGGGTCTTTGGCGGGATTTAAATTTTTATTTTAGTTAACTTTTGAATATGCATCCTATTCGCGTCACCCGCACTTTGGACTTCGGGACACCTTGTGAATACTCATTTGCACTAATTGGAAGAAAGAACCGACGATTAAAATGTTCATGAAACAGTTATTTAGCAGGCGTGCAACTGGCGGTGTCGCACTATAATAAGTTATGACCAAAATTGATGTTGGTTGTAAAGTCAATCAAATTTACATTTCTAAAGAGGGACGGCTTACCTTGCCAGTTCACCACCAAGACACAGTTGACAAGCAGGAATATAAGACAAAATGTTCGCTCCATGCTCCAAATGCCAGAGGAATTCAAGAAACACTGAAGGAATGCCAGGAGTGGATCCGTCTGTGTTGAGTGCTCAGGTGTTACAACATTTATGCAGATGCGCACTGAAGCACGAATTTCATAAGAGGCTTTGAGGTCACTCAGGTATACTCACATATATTAATCAGCCGGAAAGTTTCTATGACCTTCTAGCACGAATGTGCCGTTCAACCAATCACAGGGCGGACACATAAAGGCGATTCTCTTTAGTAACAGCACTCGTGTTCGAGTCATCACAATTTACATAAGAACACATACTGTCCACACAAGCGGAACTGCCCCGTATTTGCCGTCGGAAATATTTACCAACGGCTTCTAAACGTCATTCTGTGGTCGAATTGGGTTGTTTTCTGACATTAACTCCGTGCTCAAAATAATTTTACCACGGATGACACTCATTTTAGGGATTGCTAGGTGTAAGACTAAAACAAACATAATGTTGCATCGAGTTAAATCTATGCAAGTGTGGGCATCAAATGGATTTTATCTTGTGAGAAAGTGTTAACCTTCTTTTCAAAATACGAGATTTTAGAAAAAACAACAAAGGCGCGACAGGAAGCTGTTTGTTTTTCTTTTTTCTCACTTTCGGCAACTATCAAACGGATCCCCTCGAAGCTTACAATTAGATTATACACGATTTGACTAAATAAGTTTCTTAAGCCTTCTAACATAGAAAACTATGTCCAGAAATAAGAACAGGTCAAACAAAGTAAGGTGTGACTACAAAGGTACAGCTCACGAGATTATTAGCCTGCGAGCAAGCTCTCTTGGGGTTTTTGGGGGGCTTGCTCGCAGGCTAGAGATTATCGGAGCATCTTCAAATATCTTGAAGCTAATTTAACAATTTGTATTGTTGGTGACAATTTTTGCCACCCAGCCATATATGTTCTCTATTTCATGACTTGCTTATCGTATTTCTATAAATAGTTTTCTTGTTGCTCCGTGTCTTAGCAGTAAATATCACGTGGATAGCCTCGACTGACAAAGTTTGACCATTGCTAACACTGCTAAATATATTGAATTGACGGTGGATCTATAATCTTACAACCCCAAATAAACTGAGAGACGAATGCGGAAACTACGAGAAGCCATATCAGCTGCAATATCATAAGACGCTGATGGGAGTTTCCACTGAACGTCACAGTTTTAGTTTTCATTGGAATATAAAATACAAGATATTAGATATGCAAATCATTTGTCATAGTTAGACATGAAACAAGAACAAAATGTACCACACCTTCTGGAAACCTAAATTTCGACACTTCAGAGACGTAACAATAATGGGTGGGGTGCGAGAAAGATTATGAGGACGAGGACCGTTTTCCGGTGATAAGTGGTACTCATCTCAGTTGTGGTTTGTATATCGTATTAAAAGCGGCCAACACGAAAAAATGTCAAGAATTGTTAACAAACCGCGTTGTAAAACCGTTCGAACTAAAGAACAAAACTTGGGCTGCGTCGTCTCAAACTGTTCCACAGTGTTGCTGAATTTATTGGCCGGACAAAACTATATGGTATGGAAACAGTCTGACTGGTAGCAAAAAAAATAGAAAACAGAAGATAAAAAAAACTCCCACTCAGATCGATGAGCTGCATGGTGAGCACTCAACCGCAACTCCTTCCGCGCTAAACATTCTCTGAGCGCTGAGATCGACATACAAATTCTCTATACTGACTTTACCACAGTACACTACAGATTACAAGAGTCAGTGCGTTTTTCTCTCATGCTTGAATTCTTATTGATATTTCCCGACAATGGCAATGATTTAAAAATGGGGTACACAACACATGAGTGAATGCTTCAGTTGAATAAAAAAAATTAGAGTGGTATTAGAAATCCAAAAATAGTACAGGGTAAGAAAATATACATTGTATAAACAGTGAAGTGTTATCGTAAAAGATTTCACTACCTGCTTTGCGATTTTGCAGAATTAGTAAATAACATTTACAAGTTTGTCGAACAATAACTTGAAATTTTATCAAGTTGCGTTTCAAAGATTTTATTCAACAACAATCAGCTGAACGCTGCTGAGAAGGATTAAAGGCGAGAACATTCTTTATCCCGCCAGCCATGCCAGTGGTATACATGTTAAGTAACACATATCAAAAGGATACTCTACGTAATTTGTTATCCGTATAAAACTTCTTCTATTTACAGGTATATTATTATTATAGTTATAACAAACTTTCGTCAAATCAATGCAGCAGCATCAAAACCAATAAGAACGAGTGATAGCGCGCGAAACATGTCATGTACCTAATTGAATTGATACTGTAAAGACAATATAAACAGTGGAAACGTGCAGAAATCTGGATAAATAAGATACCGCAACATAACTAATTTAAGCTACCAGACGTGTATATTAATCGGGTTATCAAACTAAAGTCCCGAACTGTTCCGCCACTCAACCCTACCCTACCGCCTCACTGCATCTGATACTGCATATGAAATGTCATGAAGTGTCTTTTACTTAACAAGGGTACTAAAGTCCATGCGTCTCCTTCGGAACGACGAAACACACAGATGCTGCTTGCAAGGGCTCTGAAGACCAAGCTTGACTCGTGGGGGAGTATGAGGGTCGACGATGTCCCAAACGTGGGGGTTTGGAACGTCAATAGCCAACAAATTTGCTGCATCAAGATGACCTGTGCATGTAAGACGTATGTTTCAACAATAGGCCATTTCCGAGTTGCCTTCTGCCTCTGTTTCAAAACGAGTCCAAGTGCAAAACCATTCCAATGAAAATGAGTTTAATTTGCATGAAAATGAACTTGCGAGTAAAAATTAATTTTCATATGAAAGGATTTGCACCAAGACTCGTTTTGAAACAGAGGTCAAAAGGAACTCGGAAATGGCCTATTTGAAAACTTGCGGATTTACGATATTCATTGATTTAACTTTTGGGTCTTTAATAAAAGGAGAGACTATTTTCTTTAATAAAACTTTTGTCTCCGAGAATTTAAACAAATCAACAGTTAAATCGGCTCAGTCTTCAACAATGGAAAGTTCTACTACAGGCAGTCCACTATGCTTTGAATGCCGATTACATTGGTAGAATTGCAGCTGTAGAAGTCATGATACAGTCGAAGCTCTCTGAGCGGACACTTTCGTAAGCGGACAGCTCTACATACGGCCGCCTTGACAAAACCCCGTTTGAACTCTAACTCATACAAACCGGCTAGATCTGCATTTACACTCTCTCGTAATCGCCCAGCTCCAGTTGCGGACACTTTTTCTGCTTCCCGTTGGGTCGCGGTCCGCTTACGGGAGCTTCGACTATACTCACTTGGAAGTTTCATTTTGCAATTTTAACAATACATACTGGAAACCTTTATGTTCAAACTACAAGAGTGAAGACCATAAATGAATAAATTATTTATCTTCATAAATTACCCACCTGACAGTATATAACAAATAAATCACCAAATGCACATAGTAAAGATAAAAGGTTCATCCGCCGGAAACATGTCTTATAAACTAAAAAATGTGTTTACTATTCTTAAGCTTAAAAGGTTATCTAAATAATGAAGAGTTACAACATGCTTAAAGCTGGTTGATAACTTTGACTAATCAGGAAATTATCCAGTTACCGCTCAAAATGTCGTGAAGATAAACTTCGCCGGGAAGACAGGAAAAGGAGAAAAAAGTAGAAACATGCAAGTAAAGTTCATGAAATAGTAATATTTTTATGTGAACTGAATACGAAAAAATATTTTTTTATAACTTTGCAAGATTCCTTGTGTTATATATAGATGCTGGCCAAATTGTAAAATTTAACAAATCTGAGACTAATTAAATCGAGAAGGATTAGTCACTGAGTCAGTCTAGACAGTGATCTGTGTTAATCTGCATTCGGGGAAACTGGCCTCTATACCACACAACAAGTTACGGTACTTACCAGCATTTATGGCAAAGTCCATGGCGTAAATGCCGTCATTATTACAAATACTTTTATCACCACCTAACGATTCAAAACGCAATTATTACTCACTCCGCGAACACGCGCTCTTTTTCAACTTTCGCACACTGGAAAAATCGCAGGTATTTATGTTTATATAATACCCATGCCCATGTAATAGCCTACAGAGAACCTAGGAGCAATCTATCTCAGTCTGTTTTATACTAGTCTGTACAAAGAGATTATGTGCATGTTGGCTTTTGTTTTGCTTTTGCTGAGCTATAGAGCTGTATAATTGGTTTTATACAGTCAACTCTCTCAAAGCGGACACCACAGTAAGGCGGACACCTCCCTAAGGCGGACATGGACAGCTAGCTACATGGTCCTGGCCAAATTCACTCGTTTGTCTATAACTAAACACTCCAAGGCGGACAGCTTGAGCTGGCACCGAGGGTGTCCGCCTTAAAGAGAGTTCACTGTAAAACTCGTGGAACATCCCTAACGACTCCAGCCTATGAATCATTTCCCGGCCGCCGTTTGCGCAACCTGTTTTTGCTAATGAGTTCTGATTGGTTCATTGCATTATTTGCATTCGTTGTGATTGGTCAGATGTATTTACTCAGCCTAGTACCCAGGCGTTCCCTTTCCGCTTACTCGATTTGGCGCGAAATTTCATGATGTCCCCGAATGACACAGGTCCTTACGTGTACTTTGCGCTCGAGAGAGAGAGAGAGAGAGAGAGGAGAGAAAGAGAGGCTGGTGTTTAGTTACTATAATAAATATGTAGTTTCAGCTGTTCAGCATTTATTACAAAACAGTTCGAAAGTAATCTATTGAACTTGACTTTTTACGTTGGGTATGCTGCAAAAAAATGTCAAATTTTAGGATTTCCTGCTAGTCGAAATATCGGCCAATAAATCTGCCCGGCTTTTGCCGAAGTGCCAGCCTTGCAATCAATGAAAAGACTATATCAACCCAATCACGTTCCAAAGACCAACTGGTTTCATATCACCAGAAAGTAATTGAGAACCATCCTCTGTTTGAGATTAATCTGTCGAACGCACTTTCTTAATCTGTGATTACTACTAGTTTCAGTTACACTTCAAGTGACGACTGGCACGTGCATTTATTTCTACGTTGTGTGGTCCTCTGCATTCAAAAGTTTTTAATTTTCTTAAATGTTCGTAGAGCCGGAAAAGGTTCTCAGTACGGTAAACATACCTAGGGACATCAGGTGGCGGACAAGGTCGCAGTTTCCAGACGATGCAGCAATACTTAGAGGTGTATTACCAAGCCAGTTCTTAGAATTTATGTTGCATCCTAAAGAAGTATGATGGATACAGACAAATATCACATAACACGCCACGTATATTTGAAAACAAGTGCTTTTTTTAATGAAAAAAAACACACAATAAATTAAAGAACGAGGACGAAGTCAACACTTTAAAAAAATTACTAAAAACAAAAGAGCAAGGCTTCCTATCCGCTATATAAATTTGTCACTTTGAAAGTAACAGTATGAAAGCAACACTGATTTGGCGGGAAGGAGTATCATACATTATTTGCTATAATGTATTGTTTGTAGGAACCTCAAACTCGAGGGGGGGGGGGGGGGGGGGGGGGGGGGGGGACTAAACAACAGTGTCTTTAGTCTTTTTGCAGTGTCATGCATTATCTACATGTACTTGTATTGTTTCGATTGACAAGTGATGTGATTAGTTGTTGTAACGGGCCTATTGTCACTGGTGTATACATGTAGATACTAGATATGTGTATACAGTTACTGATACTATACTGTTGACTGCACTATACCTGCTTCAAACAGACAAGTGATTACTCCAAGACCATTTTTGACATTTTGTGTGCCACAGCAAAAGCTTGCAAGGTGAAGAGCACTGTCCTTGCAAGTAGTGTTCGAATTTACATCTGCACCTGTAACAGCCATATTTTAAACATTTGTAACACAAAATGAACAAACATAATCATGAAAAAGTGATTTTGTCAGTTGTCGTCCCTAACTCTGCCATATCTGTACATGTATGTTCACTTGGTAATTAAACTAATCTAAGGAAACAAATACATGCAACCACTTATTAATTATTAGGAAATGTTTCACCAAAATAGATTACAGTAAAAGCCGGGATTGATGTATAAGCCGCACCCCGATTTTGAACCCAAATTTTTAGCATAAAAGTATGGCATATACTAATAATAAATTCTTTGTAATTATTTAGCCACTCACTGACTGCATTTGTGAGAAACTTGGACAATTTACAAACAGGTGCATACATGCACATAGAAAGACAGTATGAAAAACTACAAAGTCAATCACAATAAATTGAGCTATGTTTATTTTTACAAATATTTCAATAATTCAATGACATCAATAATTTATTATAATCTGTAGGGAATTCTGTGGTGGGTCTAAAGTACAGGTCACATGTCACCCTAAGGCTAACCTAACCCTAAGGCTAATCCTAACCCTAACCCTAACGTCAGGGTTAGCTTTAGCCTTAGGGTAGGGTTAGAATTAGGTTAGGGCTAGCCTTAGGGTGACCTGTGACTGCGACCTGTACTTTTTACCCACCAAGAATTCTAGACAGACTGATGGATTTGCTCAGGGGTCATTGTCATCATCTCCTAGCTGTCTTTCAATAAATGTGAATAAACCACTATTTTAAAAATTCATACATTTTTTTATAATCAAGCTAGATTGCATTACACACCTTTATTTAACATGTATGTAATGAGACTTCTGTCACCGCTCAAACAGGCACACTGAGGACACAATCACAGAACTTGATTAATTCTCAGACTAAAGTTTTGTTTTCTTTTTGGGTCATCTTCTAACAGTTTAATTTATGTTTGTTTGTATAATATTTTCACTTTGCATTCAGCCTATTTAGAGAAGGTTTGATGTGGACTTCATCAATTTTATATGTTCAAATATTAATTAAATTTGTTAAAATAATAAATTAAAGCTTTTTTCTCGAATCTAACAGCAAGTACAACTACAAACATGATATCATCAAGAGAGAAAAATGCATACAATTCAACTTTTTATCTTGTTACCAGTGTTTTCACTTGATTCTTTAGTGAAACACTGGCAACAAGATAAAAAAACTTAAAGTCAACCATGTAAAAAATACAAAACCATTACATACATGTACTGTAAGTATGGAAATTATGAATCAAATCAATCAAAAACTTTATTAATGTGTCAGTAAATGTTTTAGCTGAGGGAATGCCCTCTACTAGTAGGGGACACCTACATGTACCTAAAATTAGATAATTTAAAACATTTAGTCTGAATGTTTACAAGACTGAAGAGTACTTAAATTCAGACCAGTAGAGTACTGTAACTTCAAATCATCATTGAGACTACACCTGGAATGAGTCATATGCAAAACATATCTATGCCAAGCTTTATACATTTTTTCCTGAAGTTACATAATGCATTAGAAGGTTACAATAAAATTATTGACTTACCAAAAACAAAGTTAAACCAGATTCTGATTTGGGGTGTTTCCTGTTCACATCTATGTTGTGTTTTTCCATAAGCGAGATAATATCTGCAGTAATTCCAGGCTTATGAGCATTCTATGACAGAATAACATTTGCCATGATTTTTTCAAGTACATGTAACTAAAATGTCAGTGGTTTGAAAAAATATATTATTACTAAAGACACAAAATAATTTTGTGTCTTTAGTAATAATAATTTAATTTTAATTTAATTTTAATAATTTTAATAATTTTAATTAATTAATCGTATCAATAACAAAATTCTCGTTTCTGATTGGTTCCTCGCGCGCCTATTTGTTACGTAATTGGAGCGCGCACTCGGATGGCGTAGGTGTCCAATTACAGGTATCCAATTTGATTGGATACCTGTAATTGGACACCTACGCCATCCGAGCGCGCGCACATCAATTAGGTACATTTAAATGGGTTCTTTCTTGCTCTCTCCGTACTGTTTGTAACTGATTGAATAAATCGCTGACATTTTCACTAAAAAGAGGTTCTCTCAGACTCTCTAACCTCAACTTTTGTTATTGATACGATTAATTGGTAAATAATTGGACCTCGTGTCGTACAATTCAGGGGTAATCGTGCTCGTAATTTCGAAATCACTCGCCCGATTACACCCTGAATTGTACTCCACTCGGTCCAATTACCATTACTAATCATGTAATTATTACATGATTAATTTTATTCGTATTCATTATCATAATGTGAAACAAAGGGAAATATAAATCAAACTGGTTTGAAAAATTTCAACCAAAAGAATTTAAACCACCACAAATTTATTCACATACCTTGATCATGCTAAATAATCTTGCAAGAAGAAATGAATCTTGAGAAGGCTTGACCTCTTCACCTAAAAATGACATTGAAATCAAAATTAACTTAAACTGCTGCCACCGACAGTCAACAGGTACACTCTGGATTTAAAGTGACGGGGAGGTGCAAATGGGAACTTCAATCAACTGGCTTCCTGGCATTTTTAACTTCAAGGTTATTTCAGGTAGCCAGTACCCCTATTATTTTTTTCTGTTCAATTGTTGTAAATACTTTTAGTAGCCTGTGGGGTAAAATAAAGCTTGTTGTTGTTGTTGTCAATAATAATTATTAAAATTAACCTACAAAATCCCCAGGGCTTGAAGCAAGCCCCCAAAAATCCCCTAAACCAACATTAAGCCAAAAAATTCCCATACTGAATTTCCATAGCTGCTCCTTGGTATGGTAACAAATTTTTACCACAAATCTTCCCTTTGTTTTGGATACCCCAAAAATTCCTACTAAAACCATACTACCGAAAAAAATCCCCAAATCATGAATTTCAGCCCCCCCCCCCCCCCCCCAAAAAAAAATATATTTCACACCTCCCAATCACTTTAAATCCAGAGTATCCCCCCCCCCCCCGTCTTCCGGGTAAAACTTACATGTCTTTTGCAGTAGTCTGAAGATACCATACATTATTGTGAGTATCAATAACAGGAGCTTCCATTTTGTTGTTACAATAAAGGCCAGGTCACTGAATCTCTCTCCAAAGCCATCAAGGCTCTTTATGCCTTGCAACACACAATGACTACCAAGCATCAGCTTAGCCATTGAATAGTTTATAACCTCCATTGTGTAGCTGTACAAGTCAGAGGCAATTTCGGCAATCTGCAGGCTAAACATTTAACTCATCGTTTTGAAGAAAGGATTGTGGATGTAATGAAAGATTGACAAATTTCCTGCAGTTCTGAAAAAAAGATATAAATAAAACAGCATTTTTTAATCAACTGAAAAAAGCAACTACATTGTACCATGACGCTTTACCACATCCAGGATAAAAGGTTTACTTGCAGTGTAGCTTGCAAGTTGCACAGACATTGTACATGTAGCATATAATTTAATTACTGTATTGACTGACTGACTGACTGACTGTCCTGACTGACTGATAAACTTAAGAATAAATTAATACACAGGTAGCAAATCTGGTAAAAGCTACTCAGGGTAGCAAGTACTGTAGTCTGAACAGATCTTATAGACCTCTTACTTGATTTTTATTTTATTTCCGTTTTGCGATGAACATTGACTTCTAAAGAATAATTTACATTATGTCTTACCTTACATTTGTAAAATGCCGTAATTTGTTCAAATGAATTAGAAAGGAAAGGAAAAAAAGCGAGAAATTTTGTCACAAACTGGGCCTTGAAGCCTTCTGCATTTGTGTTTGTAAACAATTTTCCCGCCACAAACGCGGGTGTACGATAGCCTCGTTTTCGAGATTTCTACTAGAGTTCGGCAAGAGACTGGGACTAGAGGAAATATCAAAGATGGCGGACGGCGCGACGTTGATGAATGAAATGCTATAAGAGTTTTTTCTCTCGAAATTTTAACTCCAAACGGGCACATGAACTCGGAAGGTTGTTCTTAAAAACGTATAAGACAAGCATTGCTTTCTAACGAAATGGAAGTAGATCAAGAGAAAGGTCCGGTAGGTACAGACAAATGTTGTTCAAGATACATACGCAACCCTTCGTAAATTTAAAAAGTCAACAGTTGTGCACATGTGGTCACATGTTTCAAGAAGAGTATTGAGTACACTACGTATAAAGTTATAAGCTTACATAATATTGAAGCGCATATCTTAAAATCATTTTATAGACTAATCACTATGGTACACATGTTTATTACAAAATCAAAAAGTTTTGGGACATTACAATGCAATAAAACTTTAAACACACGCGCTGTCCCTGTATACAATGGCAATATTAATTGCATAATTGACAAAAAGTTACATGGGAAAGTTACATGGGAAACCTCCATTATTAATAATTAATAAATTATTAATTATTAATAATGGAGGTTTCCCATGTAACTTTTCGTGTTCGCTCAATTCCCTGAGTTCGGCTTCGTTTAAAATTTATTCAAATTAAAAAAATTAATAATGTCACCAACACAATCAAGCTAAGACTTCATCGATTCGTCATAGCAAAAATTAGAACTGTGATACACACATATTTCTAGTTTACTGTCCCTACAAGTTTTCAGGGTCAACTAATCTGACAGTGTAGCGAGTAGCCAGGGTTTTTCGTAAATTTAACCAAGGGTTTGAAGACCTGTGAATGATTCTATACAGACATGCAGGGGTTTCATGATTTTGGGAAGTAAGCGGCTTACCATGGTGTAATAGGTGGCTTTTGACTAATATTAAAAGGGTCTGTAAGGCCCCCTTTATGGGTGCATGCCCCCCCCCCCCCCCCCCACCCTAGAAAATTTTGAAATGTGGTAATTTCCAGCATTCTGGGAGTCAAATCTCAGTGCTTATATACAGTATGACAATTTTTTATCGATCACAGACAGGAGCAGAGGAGCTAAATTTTTGACTTGTGCCAGTTTCGATCCAAAGCTTTATATTACGTGACCTTTTGCGAGTTTCGATCTGTTTGCTTTCATTACGCGGTGTATTGCTTTATACGTTATTCGATCTTTTTTTTCGTTTTTTTCCCAGCGGGAATTCCTTAGGGTCCATGCCACAGAAGATCGTTACGCTGTAGAAGAGAGACAAGGGATGAAACTAATTTGAGCCCGATTTTCGATCCCCGATAAACTCGCTTTTGATGCAATAAAAAACCCTGATTTTCGGATTGGTCTTATATGGGCGTCTCATGACAGCTGTTTAAAAATTTTGATGAAGAGATCCATCAAACACTCCTTTCGGTATCCGCTTTTTATGGCGTTCAAAGTTGACTCTCGTTGGATGTTGCACGTAACATAGGTGACGGAAAAAAGTCTATATATTTGTTGCGAGCATCACCGGAAGCTAATGGAATAAGTTTATTCTCTGTACAGTCTGGAACAGTAGTTTATGTAATCATTCAAACGCCGCTTCTTGTAAAGAGAAGCCTGTAAAGGAAACAGCGATTTATCGATCGATCGATTAAGATAGCTATAAGAACGCAAAACAATCCCCACTCTTTAGAATAGTTGAGGAATATGCGCAAGAAAGGTGAGCGAGATGGAGTTATTCCTGCGATCTTTGCCTTTCGCTTATTTTCATAGGGAAAGATTATCCTCAGTTGAAACGCGTTTCGTTTAAATCTTCCCTCCGATCAACTGTGTTTGAATTTGAATTCGTAATGAATGGCTTCACTTCCGATTTATTGACGGCTTACGTCACTTCCGTCACCAGTATAGCGTCCACATCCAACGAAAATTTGGTACTATGTTTCATCCTTGTCGTTATTTCTTCTCGGCACTTCGTGCCTCGCTCGGAAAGCTTTCGCTTTCGTCGGGTCGTTGCTCTCGGGCGACCGATTACCCGCTGGGCGAAAAAAGAAAACAAAAAGATCGAATAACGCCAGTAAACACAATACACCCATAAAGCAAACAGATCGAAAAACGCAAAGGTCACGTATAAAGCATTTAGATCGAAGCTCTCACAAGTCAAAATTTAGCTCCTCTGGCTCCCTGGTGATCACAGTAGATCTCAGGTATTTTAAACGATCTTACGATTATTCTATATGAAGTTTAAAGACTTTCTCTGTACGTCGTTGTTTGTTTTCTTTCATAAATCTTATAAGTAACTCTCAGAAGGCCAGCTGAAGGCTTGATTAGTAAGCGGCGGCAAGAGGCAATGTACAGTGTAGGCGACGGTAGACTGCCGGACTAGCCGGCTTCTAATGGAACCCCTGAACATGGTTGTTTATTTATTAATGAAGTATATAAATTGAAGGCCATGCTGGAATAAGGGCATAATTAACAATAAATTATATTGTCGTTAATGCCCTTATTCCAGCACGCCCTTCATTGTTCTACGGTGAGGTACGATTAAAATCTGAAAAGAGCATTAACAACCTTTGCATTGTGGCGTTTTCAGCCAGAGGATAGGCAGCAGTGGAAAACTGAAAAGGACACAGAATTGAGACTTGAGATTCCTGAGGGAAAAGGGAAGGCAGAACTTGTGGTAAACAATTCAGTCTTTTTATTAGGCTGTGTTCACACTTGGTGCCCGAGCATGGTGCCCGAGTACGATTGTTGCTGGGAACTAATGTGAACGCACATTTTTTTCAAGTACCCATGCCCACGCAGAATTCGGGCACGGTGCCAGTGCCCGAGTACAATTTCTTGACCTTGTACTCGGGCATGGCCAACATGTCGATATCTTGGGTACTCAGTGTGTGAACACAGCACCATTTTGTGCTGGTGCCCAGGCACTAGTGCTCAGGCACCAAGTGTGAACATAGCCTTTAAGTGTAAATAACTGTTAACCTGTAAACTATTTGAGTGTAAGCAGATTCCAAGATCAAAAATTGAGCAGCTTTTTTGTGTGCATCATTTAAATAAAAGAGGTATGGGTATGGTGAAAAATAGAATGTTTTAGTACATAGTTTGTTGAGGAAAAGGTTATAAAATCCGGCCAACAAAGGGTCTAACAGTGGTGACGATTTATGTTGATTTCTAATACATCTACATGTACATGTACAGTATGTTGGAAGGGCCAAGACTACATTGTATGTGCAAACCTACATGTACATGTATTGTATTTTTTGCACAGTCATGGGTTAAAGAACAAAAACACATACCGTAAAAGCTCTATTTAGCCCCCCCTCTCTATTAAGCCCCCCCCCCCCCCCCCCTCCCCCCTTTCCGTCAATATCGTTGAGTTTGGGTGTAAACGACATTGCATTTGTGAGATGGTCATACAGTACATAATTCCCATTTCTTGTTCTGTTTTGGTGGTGTAATATTACAATATATGTGATTTTCGTCCAATTTAGCTTCTCAAAGGTCAAGGTGAAGTGTTTGGAACTGAGCTCATCAAGAACAAAAAGTTCACTTTCAACGCTGGATCAAAGTTGCTATTTTCACCTGGCATGGGTGCACTGTGGAAATATCCTTTTCAATCTCCTGAGCAAAAATTGTTCAAATATCTGGGTTTATTGTGAGTGGATATTCAGACTTAATTATTTAATAAGTGCATGAAATTCAATCAGCTTGTGGTCATTGTAAACTTCTCTATCGCCAAAACTAATCCTACTGCCAGTAGCAGTATGCGGGAAGTTAATATGGTACAGTCAACTCTCTCTTAACGGACACCTCTATAAGACGGACACCTCTGTAAGACGGACACTTGGTGTCGATCCCTGCGCGCCATTTTTCAGTCACGTTACTGTATATAAACTCTCTATAAGTGGACACCTCTAAGACGGACAGTTTGTGCCTGTCCCGATGGTGTCCATCTTAGAGAGAGTTCACTGTACACTGTATTTGAGTCTACATGTAGTTACATGTACAGCATATGGCGAAGACCTCCCACAAGTCTCCTGTAGCGCAGTGGTTAAGAAAATCCAACTTGATGGTCCGTGGAAGTTCATAGGTTCGACTCCTGTTGAGAGCCTGGACTTGGAATTATTTTTCCGAGTTGCTTGTGTCAACATCATCTGTCCTTTATGCATGCCTTATGCATCATCTGTCTGTTGTCACGTAGGGTGCAGCTTCAGTAGCCTCTGTCTGACTGAATACTGTAAGATCTTTCTTGTTATCTTTCTTTCATGCATAAATGTACCATCATTTTGTTCTGGACAATGTACATAATTATATACACCGTATCTTCCATAACCAAGTTTAAATCTCTGGTCAGTGGAGGTTGCATACATCT
Organism: Desmophyllum pertusum; assembly: GCA_029204205.1. Taxonomy (NCBI): domain Eukaryota; kingdom Metazoa; phylum Cnidaria; class Anthozoa; order Scleractinia; family Caryophylliidae; genus Desmophyllum; species Desmophyllum pertusum. The sequence continues at coordinate 977,794 of MU825890.1, read as the reverse complement.
CAAAAGAAACACCTATGGTCATGTACCTGAATCTTCACATGGGTCTGGAGCAAATGAGACAACGAGCTGAAAACTCTGATGAAGAATCTGAGATTGGTTCCAAGGGTGAGTCCATGTTAATTACCTCCAAAGGTTTGTACCCGCGTAGAAGCCGCACCCCCATTTTTGGCCGTATTATTCCTTAAAAAAGTGCAGCCTATCCGCGGGTATTTATGGTAGTAGGGTTTTTTTTTTTCGGGGGGGGGGGGGGGGGGGGTTGAACAGTGGCACAATGGTTAGTGTGTTGGACTCCAGATCAAGCGATAGAGGTTCAAGTCTGGCCAGGGTTACTTTTTTGTGTTCTTGGGCAAGACACTTTACTCTCACAGTGCCTCTAATGGGAACGGGCGAATTGTCAGGGCAACCTGACAATGATGCTAAGGCATTACCTGCGATGGTCTTGCATCTCATAGAGGATTAGTGATACTCCTAGTCGCTTCATGCTATTGAATCCAGAGTTAAGGAAAGCACGTCTGGCTTAATATAATATAAGCCACTAGGCTTGTAGACAGACTTTTTTCTGTATTGTATTTATTGACAATCAAACAGTTTACTTGGCCTCGATATACAATGTTTTACTTGACATGTGCTTGTACATGTACAGTCAACTCTCTCAAAGCGTACACCACTGAAAGGCGGACACCTCTGTAAGGTGGACATAGCTGGCTGGTCCTGACCGAATCAAGTTTCTCTTAAGTACAAATTATCTATAAGGACACCTCTTTAAGGTGACGCAGGACCTTGCTCTCATTATTTTTATTTAAAGAGTATGCACGACCGTGACGACTGATGCGACCGTACGCGCAAAAATCATGAGAAGGTGTTTTTATAACTTACTTCAATCGATTCAAAAAATTTGTTTTCGGCGTATGATAGTGAAAGTTATGGTTCTTAGTTTTGCGGCACGTGCAATCACACCCGAATTATCATAATTAGATTCAAAACTTTGTGTCATACACTTTGTTGACTCGGTCAGTCTTCGAACGGGCAAACCGCAATTTTGTGTCCAAGCTTTGTCGCGGAAATATAATTTCAGGAATTGATACACGAGGAAGGTAAAACTTAGTGTACTGTATTGGGATGTGACCGAAGCGGAATTGCAAAAAAGCCTTTCAAAAGAAGATAGAACGTTTCAAATTCTAATTTTCAATTTTACTCCTTTGGAGGCAATAACTTTCAACGAGTCTTGAATGCCAAATCTGCTTCTGTCACATCACAAAGAGGTTATTATCTACTATAGGACAAGGGTGTCGCTTTAGCCAGGCGGGACAGCATAGAGCTGGTCCCACGGGTGTCCTGCCTTAGAGAGAGTTGACTGTACAAGTAGTTGCTTCACCCCAGTTTTACAAGTAATGTGCATTAGCATAATAATACACGAAAACGATACAGCATGAAAATGACGCCAGTTTGCAGTCTTCAATCAATCCGCACACGGTGAAATCTCAAAAATATATCCTTGGCTCCTTCATCTAACACAATTATTAAATGACACTGCATCTTATCAGACTCAATACAAATTTAATTAGATTAGGTTATTTTATTTATTTTATATTTTTAATAATCTGTCAGGTTCTAGTTGTTGGCCCTGTTGATGTTGGTAAGTCCACCCTGTGTACGCTGCTGTTGAATTATGCTGTCAGGATGGGGCAGAAGGCCAGTGTTTGTCCGATCTGGGATGTTGGGCAGGTAAGCGCTTGTCTTCCCAAGTCTTGCTACAGTAACTGTAAGTTTTATTACAATCTGTTCACAATAAATAAATTATACAGGAACTCAATTTATTATAACATACATTGTAAGTGGGAAAAAAATTAAATTGTCATGAGATAAAAATAAAAACTTGTGCATAGTAACCACAGTAGCTTATGCTTGTGAGTTGGTCACTGCTACAATTGTGCTGTAAAGGTTTTCAGCAATTTACATTTCCCTCACACGACGATGTACAGTGTAACTCAGAGGTCATTCGCCACTACATGTACAATGTTAAAGTTCCCATGTTTGCTTTATACTACTGTACCTCCATTTGTACTGTAACTGACTATGTATCTCTGTACTTTACAGTCCTTTCTGGTTAACACTTGTCTTATGGCGTTTTTAATTTTTTTTTTTTATCAGGGTTATATCGGTATGCCTGCCTCAATGGGTAAGTTTGTCTGCAGTATTGGTAGTAGTGTATTAGATTCAGTGTTTCTTGTACCTTATTCTTACTAATTTTCGCGTGTACTTAATTTTGCGAAAATGAAGGAGCCATATTTCGCGAGTATTAATTTTCGCGATTTTCACCGAAAAAATGGACTCAAAGTGACATTAAATTTCGCGAAAATGTCACCAAATTTTAATCAGCACTTTAAAAAGTCATTTATAATCAACAGTAAAGCGTTTAATTGATGATTTGAAGGAAATCAGTACTATGATGGCAATTTTTTATGACTGCATCAGAGACAACTTGCAGGAATTGCAAGAAAACGGCGAATCAGAGGAGGAATGTGGAGATATATAAATCACGGACAGAATTATGACAATTTTTCCCTTTGTGTTAAATTTTTCGCATTTAAATTTTCATGGCACCTTTTTTTCGCAGTATTTAATTTTCGGCGAATTTTTTTCAATCGCGAAAATTAGTACTTGCGAAAATTAGTAATAATAAGGGACACTACATGTATGTACAGTAAAATGCAATCAAATTTTACCAATGGATGTGACACTGGCAGGAGCGTCAGTCACTGATGCTATATAATATTCATTGGTAAGGCCAGGATCAAAAATCTAAATGTTTCATTTTCTTTCTTTTAATAGGTGCTCTTCTGATTGAGAGACCTGCCGACATTGAAGAAGGTGAAATTGTATTTAAAATACTCTCCTACTGATATCGTTTTCATTTCTTAATTATTTTATAAGTTATTTTGATTCGGAAAACTATATCAAGAACATAATAATAATTATACTTATTATGGTCATTATTGTTTACTGTATGGCAGCCTGTGTATTATGACGGAGATTATTGAGTCTTGATTCTTGTTGCCTGGCAACGTACAGATCAGTATTATAATGGGAGGTTAAACATGTAGTGCTTGTATGTAGCTGGCAACATGACGAAGTGTCCATGTACGAGAGGTGTCCGTCTACGGGAGGTGTTTGTTAGCAGAGGTTCAACTGTGGTAAATTAAATAAGCTACATGTATAATTTTATTTGCGAGGTGGTACGGGTACATAATTGCATGTATGTGGTGTGTTTGTGCACTCTAAAGTGTTTGTTTCTTGCAGGATTTCCCACTACAAGCGCCATTAGTTTATCATTACGGTCACCTCTCACCTGGACCCAATGAAAGCTATACAACAAGATATCCAGCAAAATAGCTGAAGTCACAAAAGAGAGGTTGAGAAAAACAAGAAAGGCAAGTCTGTGTTCCGTGCTATGGGGATACAAAAAATACATTGGGCCCCCCTCCTAAAAATAACTCCCTCAAATCCTAGACAAAAAAATGTATGGTGTAAGCCCAACTGTTTTTGCAATGTAAATTCCTTGTCCAATAATACCCCATCCCATAGAAATGCTGAGGCCCAATAAGGATAGGAATCCTCAAAGGTCAGCCATGACGCAATGCCACAATAAACATGTTTGACTCTGAGAGCATGTGTTAACCACCGTGAGATCACTGTACTCATGTTTGCTACAGTAGTGCATGTTAAATGACTACTGGCAGGTTGAGTGTCTGAACAAAGCCACAATGCTGGGGAGGGGGGGGGGGGGGGGGGGGAGTTAGGCCACACGCACACGTGGGCTAGGAAATACACTGTACAGGCTTACAGGGTTAATCCAGTAAATTCTTTGTTGTAGCTCGAGCAAGTGGCTGTGTCATCAATACATGTGGCTGGGTAACTGGAACTGGCTACAGAATTCTGGTTCATGCAGCTGAAGCATTCGAAGGTGTGTACACAATATTCATTTTAACAATCAAGAGATACATATATGTTTGTTAATTTTTTGGTTAAATTTTTCAAACCAGTTTGATTTTTATTTTCCTTTGTTTCAGATTATGGTAATGAATACTAGACAAAGGAAAATAAAAATCAAACTGGTTTTGAAAATTTTAAACCAAAAAACAATTGGAACCACAAACGTAATGTAGTCATGTGTAGGAAGTTGGTGGAATTCACCTGTTGAATCTTTTAAGCTTACAAAATACATTGTATCAATCATTAACTAATAAAAATTTCTAGTTTACAATAATTGATTGTCTTTACTTTGTGATTCATTGCATTTACTAAAAAATGTGTTAACTTTGAATTTTTCCTAATTTTATAGTGAACGTAATAGTTGTTCTTGACCAAGAAAGAGTCTACAATGATCTAAAGAAGCAGTTTGGTAACAAGGTCAAGGTTGTACATCTTCCAAAGTCTGGTGGGTAAGAACTTTTTAAACCATGTTGGAATGTGTCGGTGAACTATTAATTATTTGTGAAAAGTTTGGTTTGCCAGATTTTGATTGAAATAATATTAATTTTACGTTTTAATCCCTTTACAACAAAAATTATTTATTATTTGTTTACAGTTAGTTGTTGAGTTAGAGTAATGAACATTAAATTTTCATCATCTGTCTGATAGTAGCCTGCGTTGCAGCCGGTATCCGGTGTCAAAATCCTCGTATATATATTGTATACCGGCGGTGTAGGCTGTCTGCGACGCAGGCTATCTGATAGATGATGTTTTGATTTCATTCTGCATTATACACTGTATATTTTTAATAGTAAGGTGAAATTTGGAGTGGCTCAATAGAGCAATATCTTTGAGGAACAAATCAATTAGATATAGAAAAATAATCAACTGATTATTTTTAAAATAATTATAATTATTATTATAGGTTGTAGTACGAAGTCAAGATACACGACGGAGCACAAGGGATGACAGAGTGAGAACCTATTTTTATGGGAAGAAGTTAAATTTTTATCCACACATTTTTGAGGTCAGATTTGCAGACATAAAGATTTTTAAGATAGGGGTAAGTTTACTATCTTTGAGATAAAATTAATTTATTAGTGCATTAAAATAAAGATAAAGTTATAAAAAGTTACAGGTGACATAGTACATGTACAATGTACAGTGTATATTACATAGCTGTAATCATTGATAGAAAACATAATGATCTGATTGAAATGCTTTCAACTAAAATGTTTACAAAAAACCTATCCCTAGTTATCAATAATTTAAGTTTCATAGGACTATACTCATTAGAAAGTATTACCAAAGCAAAAACATGCAAGGAAATGTGAAACAACTGCGTAACTACAGTATTAAACACACCAATAGTTCAATCTGCTAGTCTACATTTATGTGGAAATTAAGGGACTGCAGAGGAGTGGGAATCGGGTGAAAAATAAAATTTGTGAGATAATTGATACAGTATGCAGACATGAAGCGGGAGAATCAGAAAAATATTGTGCAATACTGTGGAATAAGCGACCAAGGAGTGGTAACAGGAGGTACATGTAACTACTGGGTATGGGAAGAGGGGTATTCATCCCCCCACCACCACTCATCCCTTCCAGGACTTCCAGTACTGTTTCAATCAAGTTTTCTAAAACAGCCTTGCTGTCATTTTCTTCTAAACTTCAGCTCCAGCTGTTCCAGATTCCTGTCTTCCACTGGGAATGGCTCCAGACCAGAATGAAACCAAGTTGGTTCCAGTGCAACCAGGTATGTTATTCTGAGCCAGCCATGAGCCCCCACACCAGGAAACAGGCACTTGTCACACTGACATATCAGTGAAAAGAGGGAGGGGGTGAAGAAATGTGCTGCCCAAAACGCTGGATTAACTGACAGTGTATGTAATTGTGTTTTTCTATAGGGCGTGACTTGAAGCACTGTGTGTTAGCACTGAGTGCCGCTGAATCTTTGGAAGAAGACTTGGTCACAACAAACACAGTTGGCTTTGTTGTCGTGTAAGTGGCTCTCTACTCTGTTTCTCTTCAAAATAATAATTAAACTGACTACTCGGTGTCTCATGTTGGACTAGTGAAGGGCACGAAGTAGTAAATTTTTCAAAAATCAATACTGAAAGAATATCAACCTGTAGACAAAGTTTGTGCCCACCTTGCAAGGTGAGATCAGGCTCTATTTTTGCACACAGAGTAAAAAGTAAATGTTCTGTGAAAAATAAATATTATCATAGAGGCTGTGAACAATGTCATTTATTTTTATATTAATTTTTGTTGTGAATCTTTTCAGCAACGATGTCGATTTAGATCGCCAGATGATGGTAGTGTTGTCGCCAGCTCCAAGGCCGCTCCCAAGAAAGTTCTTTCTGCTCAGTGATGTCAAGTTTATGGACTTTAAATAATTTTTAACGTGCATCAGATTGAAGAAGTACGTACATGTATGGACAACCAGTGTGCAAACTCAAATATGATTTTGTAAATAGCCCTTTTCACGGTTAACCTGAAATATTTGCATAACAATACAGCTAAACATAGAAGCGAGGTAATTTTGGGCACAAGTTGTCAAACATCATGATTTTCTTGAGCTCCTTAAACTAAGTTAGCTTAAAAATAGTTTTAAAACGGAGAAGAACTAAAATAATATGCAACTATTTTAGTTAAAGTTAGTATTTTTAAAGTAAAGATGGTAATCCGATCTCCCTGTTGCTTATGCGAGTCTAATACAGAAAAGTCGTTTTTACAATTTTTTCTAAAAACAACGTAAACTAAAAGAATTGTAGTTCTTCTACATTTTAAAACTGTTTTTATACTAAAAGAGTTGAAGGAGCTCAAGAAAAACACGATGTTTTGGAGCTTGTTGCCCGAAATTGCCTCGCTTCTATGTTCAAGTGTATTGTTATGCAAATATCACAAGTTAACCGTCAAAAGGGCTATTGAGCAGTACAAGATTACAGGAAGGGGTGGGGGGATAATTTATGTTGAACGTCCCACTTATTCTGCCAAGCTTAATGTGGGAAAAGAAACATAAATGTTTATAAAATAGATGAGTTAGATTATTAATCTTGTACATGTCTGCTCGAGGAAGGGTCACGTCAAAGGTGCATGATATGGTAGCAGTAGAAGTGGTAAAAGATCTTCTAATCACAACTTCTTGAAAATTTCATTTATTCACTGCAAAACCCTGCATTATTCCATTATGTTCCAAATGCATGCTTGTGTATGTACATTGTACTTCTTACAGTAACACTCAATACACGTGTACAGAATACATGCACATGCTTATTTGTAATAATATTTTAAATTATATTGTTTGCAAAACAAAACTAAAAATGAGGACCTTGACTAGTAAATAAAATTATTCTCCTATAGCAATGTACCTGTACAGTTTTTTTTTAAACTTACATGTACAGTGGATGGAAACTTTAAATAGATGACACTAACTCTTACTACAGTGATATAACAATTTACTGTAATCATCGACGACAACTTATTTCTCCTTCCTATATCAATACATTGTCAAGCAGACAGGTGATGAGAATAAAACAGATATCAACTTAGGACCGAGTATAATATTTGTCTTGATGTCCAAATGTACAGTACCACCAAATTCTTATAATTTATTATGTTTTTAAATAAATAGAAATGTATTTTGACAATCAGTCAAGAGGGATTGGTATTTTACTGACAATGAAGAATCATTGTATTCTACATGACTTGGTGCATTAGAAAGTTCAGTCAGTTGAACCTACTGTAGAGAGCTGTCATGCCTTGCATTTTAACCGCCTTCTGTCTCAGAGACTATGCCTTATAGTCTTAGTTTATCTTAGTGTCTTACTTTATAATTTTCTATCCAGTATGTAAACCATATGTGATTGAATAAACTACACTATTTATTAAAATATGTCTTTTGGTTGTTATTTTGGTTGTTAAGTGTCATCGTTAAATGTTGTTCACATGGACTAGGCAATGTAGGATGACCTGGTGGTTTTGCAGAGGGCCTTGTCTTACAATTCTCTTGTTGATGTCAGGTCATTTTGCGCTTGTTTCCACTCATTCGTATGCTTCATTAGTGTGTGCTGCCAGCCTTCCCATTGTAGAGACCAATACAGTCAACTCTCTCTTTCTGGACTCCTCTATAAGATGCTGGTCCCTGTGCACCATTTTTCAGTCATTTTACTGTATCTAAACTCTCTATAAGCCGGACACCTCTCTAAGACGGTGCCGGTCCTGATGGTGTCCGTCTTAGAGAGAGTTGACTGTATCAATATTATTATTAGACCAAGTGTTTGCCACCGTTATGGTGAAAGTCTTTCATAGACCCATCCATCCGCCCCTTTCTTTGTTAAATTCTCATCAAGCACTTCATCTGGTCCTGGTTTACGAAACATAATCCTGTCGTGAAGTCTGCTGGATTGTCCTTGCCAGAATTCCACTTTATCTGGAATAACTTTAAAACCACCCCTGCAGGAAAGAAATTTGACATGATTATGATTATGATTATGATATTACTATTTAGAATAAAAAAGCTTATTAAACATCTGGCCCCAGTTGACAAATCTTAATATGACTGTACAATATTATGAGGGAAATTTGTAACAAAATAAATTTTAAAAATAAAATGTGAAATTCCTACTCACCAGTGATCTGGCTTAGGAATTGGTTTCTGTTCATCAGCATATTCTTCTTTAAGTTTATTCTCCTTCATTTCCAAGACCTTCAATTAAAATAATAATTATTATTATTATGGTTAGCACCAGATGAACTATCAACTTAGGATGTGCCTGCAATACACTGTGACTAAACATAAACACACCCAAAGGATAATACAAATTGTTTACAGAGGGGGGAGGGGGCAGATATAATTAATAGGATTAAAAAGGTTAAGTCTTACCAACGCTTAACTCTGGTTTCCAAAGCAGGAAGCGACTAGGAATATCGCAGCTACATGTACTCCCCTGGACGGGATGTTAGTCCATCATAGGTACCCCGCCCCCCCCCCCCCCCGAGCGTTTTTGTCAGGTTGACAATTTGCCAGCACCCATTTATACTCCTGGTAGGGTGGAGAGAGGTTAGAGTTAAATGCCTTGCCCAAGAACACCACACCAAAATTGATTTTTATGGCCAGCGGTTGAACCCAGACCGCTTGATCCAGAGTCCAATGCACTAAGGGCACAGTGTGCCACACATAATTAATAGTCCAGAAGGGTACAATCCTTTTAAGATCTTCATAAAATCCCATAATCCATCTGACGTAGCTTGAAGTTGTTATAAAAAGGAAAAGAGAAGGAATTTATCAACTGCTGCCCACGAATTACAAAAGACAAACTAACTATGGAAATTATTCTGTGGATCACAAACCTTTCTGCTTGCAATAACTGAGCTCTGGTGGCTAACAATGGCTCCTAATTGACTTGGCCGAGGACGAGAGTGAAAGTACTCCTCACTCTGTTCGTCAGACATCTTTTCCACTCGTCCTTCTATTTTTACCTAAAACATTAACACCAATGAAAGTGTCTATAATAAATAATATTGAACAATTTTAATAAATAATTAATAGGCACCTTTTACAGTTTTGACAAAGTGTTTTGAAAAGATGAAGAGAGAAACTTCTCAGGGGCGAAAGGGTTATACAATCATGTATATGGAATGAGACATTGTACATTGGATTAATATACATGTAATGCACATGGGAAATAAATCATATGCTATATGTAAATTATTAGTTTACAAATTGTTTCACAACTATATTTTTTTGGTATAATATTTTTTTATTTCAAAGTGATTTTAGATTGATGGCTGGAATTTGTTTCACTTTCAAATTTTTTAAGTTAATCATGTGCACAGTGCTCCCACATAGGGGTGTAACTTAACCTGCAACCAGTTTTTTTTTTAGTGCGATAGGCGGTGCCTCCTTTAGAACTCGAAAAAAAGCCTGATCGCAGGTTAAGTGTAACTAATATATACATTACTGACTCCACATTTGTTGCATCGCCTACAGTCCGGATACATTCATGACATACATGACTTTTCACTGCACACTGACAACGCAACACATTTTGAACTAGCAAAATTGATCATGCACTGCGATGAATGTGACATTTATTTTAGTATAATGTACCTGTCGGTGTAAGGGATGCCAGTAAAACAACAAGCAGGCATATGGGTTTTCATTCTGAAAAATTGATAATAATTAATAATAATTTAATATGTGGTGTGGGGTGTGCTGTCCACTTCTTTAAACCCTTACCATTTTCAGACTATTAAAATATGTGATTTTCCCTACCCAATTTCAGACCTGACCCTTAAAAAGTTCCCCTTTACATGCCAAAATGGCAAAAACCCATACCCTACAGTTGAAGTTCCGATAATCATAATTTGAGACCAAATGTTCAAAATCTATACCCGTTTTCCGACCCAAGGGGGCTCAAAAACCATACCCTAATTGGGGCGGTACATACCTACAGTCTATATAGCATATTATAGCAGAGGTCTCCCCCCCCCCCCCCACCCCCGGGTCATGACTTGTATCCCAAATTCAGGTCATTTGTTAGTATCCTTAGTCAGGGTGTCTAAGCTAACAACAGCAGAATGATAACTAATTATTTATGGAATGCCGCATACTGAAAAGGCCAGACTAAGAATCATGTATCAGTGGAGCATCCTGTGGTGTCCCCTAGCTAGATCTACCACTGAGACGTCTGATAGCCTTAGTAAGCAGATGTGTCGGTTTAATTCAGGGGGGAGGAGTACCCACCTTTTTGTGCTTTTTCTATTTGCGAAATATTATGGAATGTTGTGAAATATTTTCCTGTTTCTCCCTGTTCCCGCGCTCTCTTTCCCACCTCCTATATATATAGACCTCCCGTCTCCTTTCCTTTTCTCCTGGCCTTTGGGTTGTGAAAGTGAAATTGACAAGTAGTTAGACTCGTCTCGAAAATATTCACACTAAGACGAGAAACTCGTCAGATGAGTTTTCTGTCAAGACGAGTTTCCCGTCTCTAGCTAGTGTGAAAACAGCCATTGAGATTTGATCTGAAAATACCATGGTGTCAGACAACATAGGTCAACAAAGATCCTGTGTGGTATCCTGATTAGTCCAAGCATGAATCAGAGATCTCTGTTGAGCTTAATTATTGCGCATCAGTAAGAAATTGAATTAATTTCAGATGTCGCTCTTGAGGGGGACAAATTGAGTGTTAACAGCAACAAAGTGACGTTCCTCAGGGGTGAGACAATGAGAGGGTTGTGTGATTATTAAATCATAAAAATATAGAAACACCACTCACCAGTTGCTCTCCTTTTCTACTGTTATAATTGGTAAAAAACATAAATCCTGTGTTATCATAACCCTTCAGCAACACAACTCTTGCTGTTGGTCGGCAGTCTCTAAACAGAAATAATTGGAACAATAAGAAAACAAACTACATACCTTCCCCACCCCTGCTGGTGATGTGCAGCCGAGATGGGGGGGAGGGGGGGGGGGGGACTTGAAAAGTTTGGGTGGGGGTGTTCATATTAGGCTTTTCTCGATTGTGCTAGCACATTTTTGGCATAATTTGGGAAAACGAGCATATTTTTGGCACTTTTTAAGGTACCCGCCCAGGCTATTTTGGGTCATTTTCTTCGTAAAAACATTGTTACCAGTTGTCTCAAAACAACCCAGATATGTTGTAGAATGAATCATCAATGTATGTAAAATTTGAAAATTCACCTTTTTTTCGTACAACAGACCCCCTGAGGGAGTAATTGGTTAAATATTAACCTATGTCTCAGACAAAGATTTGCGTTTTGTGCTCAAACTGCCCACATACACCAGAATATGAAAACGGAAATATTTAAATAAATACAAAATACATTTTTCTGTGGTTGGGTTTCATTGAAATGTTAATCTGTCTCAAGATATTACAATATGACTGAAGGCGAACTTTGCAAACTCAGGACATGGCAACGTTAGCATCCCCCGCGTCACCTAACCACAGATTTGTTCGATATTTCCTTCCAAAACAGTCTGCCAAGTTTCACATCGAAAGGGCCATTCAATCTCTCAAAAAACGAAATTTTATAATGCAGATCCCTCAGGGAGGTGTTATAATTCGAATTAAAGGCTTGTGGCATTTGAAAATCCAAGCAAATTCATCGAAGCCATTGTCAACATGTCTTGTACTGCCATTTTGAATCAATTTCCGCTGTTCAACTGCTCTGTGGACGCGATTTTGACTCGTTTTACCCCGACCCATCCCTACTGAGTCTTGTTTTGTTTACCCGTTGCTAGGTGGAATCAGCTTTCTTCCATTCACAGCATGCGCTAAATTTGGTAGCATGTCGGCGTTAAAAATCCACACGCATGTTTCAGAAATGAATTGTTTTGCTCTAACATCTTCTAGTTCTTATTATTTAGAAGGTTTGATGTTCAGAAAAGCCTGGTAAATGTTGATTTTTTCTAAAAAGAGTATCTCTGCAGGAGCTCCTGTGGCGTGGCGTTTGACCTCAGTTAAATTTGATCCCTTTGAACATGATGTCTGTTATTACTTTAGTCAGTGTTTAGTTGATTTTCACGCTTTATTACAGCTACTCAGTGGCACATAAAAGCTTGCTTTCACTCAGTTCTATTTTGCGAAAGGTTTAGCCTACCTAATTTGACCGTCTTGTGGACAAATGGATGAGCCTTTCTGGCGATTTTTGTCATGCTGCGCCACGCTGTCAATTATTGCAAGATGCAAAGTTAGTCCTTTCTTTTTTGGTCGCTCCTAAACCAAACTTTTATCGTAGAATGCATCTATGGACTGTTTTCTTCCATGTGTTTCTCTTAATTGCTTTAGTTTTACCGGACTGCTTATACCTGCCAACTTTTCCTGTGTCAAATGCGTGAGATTTTTGTCTTTTATTTCCGATGACGATCCGACGATTTCCGACCGTTGCCGAAGACATCCGGAGATTTCCGAAGATGAAATCGAAGATTTCCGAACGTTAACGAAGCGTTCGTATCCAGTTTCTACAATGTGTTCAGACACGGTTTGAAGGATTCAAACACGACATATTGTGTTATTTATAGGTCTATGTTTCCTCGTATTGGTTCAAGTTTACATATTTTTCGAAAGTGTGTCAGTTAATGCTGTAATAGCTCCAATTTTTCAGCCAGGCGTGAGAAATTGGTCCGTAGGCGTGAGCGGGCGTGAGATCGAAGTTTTCGACCGACAGGCGTGAGAATCACGCCTAAGGCGTGAGAGTTGGCAGGTATAACTGCTAAGATTCCATGATCGTCAGACAATGGACCTTGCCACCTACGGGCACTTTTCTTAGCAACGGAAGTGAAATACACAGCTCAATTTCTGGTAAATATTACAACTTCGGAAACAATTTTTCTTCAACTTGGTGCAAGAATATCCTAAAAATAAATGCATTTTGAGAAATTAGGTGTAATTTACTTCATGTATACAAATTTTGAGCGCTTTTAAAAATTCAAAGTTTTTGCCTGGGCGGGTACCTTAAGGAAAAAGCACTGCTAGCATAATCGGCATATTTATATAACTTTCAGAGCAAAATACTGAAGCCATGACAAGTTTTATTCCTTATACTGGTGCTTTAAAGCTTTGTTCAATCTATTTTCATAGCGCTAGTAGTCCATGCAGGCACTCCAGAACAGGCCAAAAACGTAAAAAACGGCCAAAACCAGGGATACTGGGGTAAGCACCGGAAGTACACTTAATATCGGACCCAGTCCGAAAATCCCCGCTCTCATCAAAAATCCAAAATGGCGTTAGCCACACCGGAAGATAACTTTATGTTGTGTTAAGTTAAGTTAAGAACAGTTCAGGACAAAGAAGTGATCATTTAAAAGTTAGAAAACTTGCTTTCGCTAACAATAAAAGTTAAATTTGGAATAATTTTGACCTTTCTAGTGTATTTTGTGAATAGCATAATTTAATAAAAACTAGCATTAAATTTTTGTAAACCAGCATAATTCGAGCATAATTTAGACAACAAACGAGCACTGCTAGTAGCATAATGCAGGGTTCAATTCCTACTGTTACCATCCCCCCCCCCCCCCCCCGGGCAATCCCCAGGACAACAAAGTCAGCCCTTGTGGCCCGGGGGTGGGGATAATTCTAGTTGCGCAAATAATTGTGGGCGAAAATTGGCGTCGAATCACACGGGCCGACATGTCCCAGTTAGCGGACCTATTTGCTTGGAAAGCCCTCCAATTTGTAAGCGATTGGTTGGAGGAACACAATTTGTCCAAGTTTATAAAACCTGTGTTTGAAAAAACCACAAGAGAGGACCGTTAAAAGCCAAAGAAACACGGACGAGAAACAAAAACATCGGGAGAGATGTTTCCTGACCTTTGTATGCATACGAGTCCATGTCGATCTATTTTGTAAAACGTAATAAATATTTCCGTCTTCTTGTGAAACAGTGCAGTTTGTTTTTAAGTGTCCCGGGGGTGGGGAATTGCCTCTTTCTTTATGCCCGGGGGTGGGGAATAGGACTCCAAGCGAAGAAAAAATGGCGAATGCCCAGGGGGGGGATGGTAACAGTAGAAATTGAACCCTGCATAATGTGCCAGTTTTACTGACACAATCGAGAAAAGCCTAGTTCATATACATGGACAAAGTGATTAGTTTCTAATGAAACTGTGGTGCTGCGTCGGCGGGCAAGTGAAAACACTATGTTGATTATCAACTCAGAGTTGATAAAGGTAAATTAACCGCCGTAGCGAATTTCTAAAAGCTGACGTTTCGAGCGTTAGCCCTTCGTCGGAGCAAAATCCTCCACTTTGCTCCGACGAAGGGCTAACGCTCGAAAACGTCAGCTTTTAGAAATTCGCTACGGCGGTTAATTTACCTTTATCAAACTCTGAGTTGATAATCAACATACTAGTTTCATATACCCCATCTTAGAGCAGAAGTGAAGAGGATATCTTTATCCAACAGGTTGACAACATATGTCAACATTTTCACACAAAATATTTGTCAAACACTTTGTTAGGAATTCGAGATAAATAAAAGCAGAAAAGTATACCCCATCCAGGGGCCCATCTCAGACTAACCCTCCCCCCCACCCCACCCCCCCCCCCAAAAAAAAAACCACCCTGTTATGCAACAGGAATGTAAACGGTTTTCGTTTGTTCGACGAAGCTCAAAACTAACCGTCCACAAGTGGAAAGAACCATAGCGTTTGCTTCTCCGACATTATACGCCTTCGTAGCTTCTCTGAACCACGCGTCAAATGCTTGAAGGGTTCCTTTGCCACAAGATCAGTCTCGTCAAAGCCGATTGGCGTTTTTGTAGTCCATTCTCATCGCAGCGACATCTTGTTGTGTAACATAGCTGTAAATCCACCGAAACGTCGACTAATTTCCGTTATCCTTAGAACAGTCTTAATACGTGTTCTACAAAACCTAAACGAGGAAGCACACATTTACCACGAAAATGTCACGCAAGTCGAGCAAGAAGATACTTGTGTGGCCGAGTGTGGCCGGGTGTTCGAGAAGATGAGAAACCCTGGGAACGATTTTCCCATGAACCCTCTCACTTCCGTATAAGAGCGCATGAGGAATGTCTGTACTTTCACTTTCCAATGCGAACTGAACTGAACGTCTCGGTAAGTAAAACTAACCTTGTGTTGTTTGTTCTCGATCTCTACCAGTTTGCAACATATAAGAAGATTTATTTTACTCCGTCACAACATAACTGAAAAATCAAACGAAGCGGTGATGAGCTGTTTGGTGATGCGATCTGTCTGTTTTGAAAAGGCGGAAGTGAGAATTGATCAAATCATATACAGGTCCGTACAAGTAGTCACAAGAACTTCATCAAATGAATACATACAAATGGTAACCTTTCGTATCTTGAAGAAGGGATAAAGAATTATAACAGACCAAGAAGAACATTTGTTGTTTTAATTTGCAGCACTTATGACAGGAAGCTTAAATCGATGTGAATTCGATTCATAAATCGACAACAAAAACGAAATGATCGATGATCGAGACTATCCATTCTGATCATTTAAACACAAAATGAAATTCGCAAATAAAGGATGCATGCTTAGCAATAACAGAACGTTTTTCCTCTTCCAGCTTTGCATCGAATTTAAACATTTTTCAATTTTGTGTACAACTAAATCTGCATTTGTGTTTGTTTTGTAGGGTATTATTAAAGACGCTGATATTTCAGTTTACTTCGTTTGGTTTCATTTTGATCAGAAGATCGAAAAACCGGGCACGGTAAGTCTATTTCTTGTTACAAACTGTATGCTGCTGAACAGATAATTTTATAACTTCCCCTGGAAACGGATTTGATGACTCGCGTGACTAAAGCGCAAAAAATAAGACACGCGAAAAAAAGTCACGCGAAAAAAAAAGTCACGGGAAACGTCCGCCGGAAGTAACTGTGTTGAGTGAATTTTATATTTTTTATATTTTTTTATTTTATAGGAAAAGTTGCTGTTGTTGATCCAACAACAAGATTGGTGAGTACAAACCTGTTTTGAAGATCGAGTTCGGGTTTGAGCCCGGGGGTCACTTTGTTCTGTTCTTGAGCAAGATACTTAACTCACAGTGTCTCTCTCCACCCAGAAGTATAAATGGCTATGAGCAACAAAATACTGGCGCTGGACTAGCATCCCACACAGGATAGCAGTCGCTTTAATAATACGGAAATTGTGAAATCTCCGGCGCGGCGGTGTGGGCCAGTTTGGCCGCAGTGCGGCTTTACATTCACCTTTTTGATCCCGAGAATATTGTGGTCATTTTATCTGTACTAGAAAAAAATTAGATAGAAATAACAATCGCACAATCATGCTTGATGACCACATTTTGCAAAAGTCAGACTGTGCTTGGACAAAGGCCCATGCTTTAGTACGATGCATGAGATTAATAGACCCTTTGATGGACCCTGTCACGTGACCTTGTCAAGCATACAAAAATATGCTAGTACGAAATTGATGCAGAGTGGAAAGAGTGTAATGAAATTACAGTGGAACGACGCCTTACGGCCACCCCGTTATTACGGCCACCTATTTTTGGCCCGGCGAAATCGCACTTAATCTCGCCAGATTTTGTGATCCCCGTGCGCCTATTTTCTTTGTAATTTCACCCCGCATTTATACGGCCCACTAAATCCACGATGGACTAAATAGAGCAAATCACTGAATGAGTATCACTTTACTTATTCGCACTTTCGCACAGATAGCCTGTGTTCAATGTTAACCCTATAAAGCATTCAAGCAATCATAGCCAAACTTTATGAATTTTCCTAAAAAATATCTGGAAACATTTTCGTGTGTCAATTTTTTGATCACGTGGCTT
The DNA here is from genome assembly GCA_029204205.1 of Desmophyllum pertusum. Taxonomy (NCBI): domain Eukaryota; kingdom Metazoa; phylum Cnidaria; class Anthozoa; order Scleractinia; family Caryophylliidae; genus Desmophyllum; species Desmophyllum pertusum. The sequence goes on along the minus strand of MU825890.1, from coordinate 960,517 downwards.
GATGTTTCCATGGCAACCAAGTTTTGACAGGCCATTTTACCCAAATTTGGTATTTTCAGCTTAATTTTCAGTTTTCATGGGAGTTCCGCTTTTTACGAAGAGTTTTCTTCCAAAATCTTTGCAATTTTAAGGTACGGGTCGCACTACAGCCAATTTTGACCAATTTTGTTTATTCAAGTGTCAAATCTGTCAACACGTAACGTAAAAATCGTAAAATACAGTGTGATCCCCAGTTTCAACTTTTTGCCAATTTTTTTGCGAATTGCCAAATTTTCGCCAATCTTCAAAGAAGCCGAAGTGTTGCCCTGGAGGCGACCAAATTTTTGAAAATGACACAATTTTGTTATTTTAGCCCGTTTTAGCGCGTGCAATTACGGGACAAAGTATTTTTTTACCTGGTTCATCTGACTCTTTTAATAATTTTTTCCACCGGAAAACGAAGAACATGAACATCGATATTACGCCGCGAATGTCTATGACTACACTGGGTCTGATCGGAACCAAATTTACCGGCGGCAATTTGGAGAACAATTCGTTTCAAGTTCAAAACAATCTCCTTCGATTGCAATTGAAGCCAGCAGCAAGAAAACGACGTCGAAAACCAAGAAAGCGAAGTACGAAACCTGGTCCCAAGCCGTTTAAGTTTACATTTACATCAATCAGGAGAGTTTTGGAAAACACATCTTGGTTTGAGTGCGACCACCACCAAAATTTGGCACTTGCGAATTTTTTGCAAATTTTTCCTCGCCAAAAATTACAAAATTTTTTATGTAAACAAAATTGGCTGTAGTGCGACCCGTTTATTTTTTTCAAATCAAATTTGGTGATTTCCTATACCCTGGGCTCAGAGGTTTTATTTATTTTCTTTCTCAATCGAACTTGAGCCGCGAAGCGGCGAAAACAAGCCGCGAAGCGGCGGAAGCGAGTCGCGGAGCTTCGAACGAGTTCAAAAGATAAAAGAAGAAAGAAAACCTCTGGGACCAGGGTAGTGATTTCCTGACATTTCTGAACAATTTAAAAATAGACGGCGGATTCAAGATGGCGGACATTTTTAAAGTATGACGTTATTTTGGCGTGATATGATGTCATAATTGATTCGTGATTGTCACTAAAATAAACATGTTTGAATGCTTTATACATACGTTTCATTTTTATAGCACAAATACTTTTCGAGACACAGATCGTTTTACCCAACTTTGTTGGTTTTTAGCTTAATTTTCAGCTTTCATGAAATTTTTGCTTTTTACGATGAAATCCTTCCAAAATCTTTGCCGTTTAAGCATCTTTATAATTTTCTTGATTTTGTCAAATCAAATTTGGAGATATTCTGACATTTCTGAACAATTTAGAAATCCAAGATTTGTGATCCAAGATGGTGGATTTTTTAATGTATGCCGTCATTATGGCGTGTATGACGTCATAATTGACACGTGACTCCAACTAACATCAATATTTTCGGATGCTTTACACACCATGTAAGTTTCATTTTCATAGTGTCAATACTTGTCGAGATACATAGGGGGGAGGGAACTTTCTCCCCCCCCCCCCTCCCCAGGCTCACGAACGAAAAAAAATACCAGGCAGAATAAGGTTAATAAGTCTATTTAAGAGTTCAATAGACCAATTTCGATATATTAATATTCTAACTTGGCTCCGAGGCTTAGGGGAATAAAACAAAAGAAATCGACAATAAATCACATCGAGGTTGAGGGATGAATAAATCATTTCTTTTGTTTTATTCCCCTAAGCCTCGGAGCCAAGTTAGAATATTAATATATCGAAATTGGTCTATTGTCTTTGCATCCCTCTGAACTTGTATGCACAAGGAACTTCCATGCCATATCCGGGGTTCCACTGTAGTAAGGTTATTCAGAATTCCACTGATGTTCAAGATTTAGTGTGGGTTTTTATACCTTTTATGGCGATTTGAAAGTTTGAAAAAATTAGGAATGATCTAGGGCTAAAATCAGAGGTAGTTATAGACCTCTTCTAAAATATATGATAAAAGTTCTAAAATCCAAACGTTTTCCAAAGTATAAGTTATCATCGGGGTTATTATAAAAAGTAGATGGATGACAAGCCTTGTCATGATTAGCAAGGTCACGTGACAGGTTTATGGATTGTTATTGTTTTTATTTCTTTTTATAAGGCATACAGAAGAGACTGATCATGTACAGCATACTTGAAGTTGCAAGCGCCATCACTATAGCCCTAATTGTTGCTACTTTCCTTCTCAACACCGGTCGCAGTCTAAAGGCCATCGAGTTATGTAAAGAATGTTTGATTCTCCTAAATGATAAAGGTCAGGGAATGCAAGAAGAATTGGCCAAATTAGTTTATTTGGGTATCTATTGTGCAATGTTCAGGGCGTACTCTATTATCGCTGATTACACAAATGCAATCCAATACGGAAATAAAGTTCTTCTCCTATCCCCTGAAAAAGCAAGTGTTGTCATACAAATGGCAGAAATATGTCAGAGTCAAAACAGACATATAGAGGCAAAAGAACTTTATGGGAGAGCAATCAATATCTTGATAAAAATTGGCGACAGAAAAGGAGAAGCATGTGTTTATGGAAAATTTGGAACTATGCTGTTTCACCTTGGAGAATTTGACAATGCTAAAGAATATATGGAGAAAGCACTTTCGATTACAATAGAAATCGGTGACAGAAAAGGAGAAGCAGCATGTTACGGAAACCTAGGAACTGTGTTTCAATCTCTTGGTGAATATCTCAAGGCTAAGGAATATCTTGAGAAAGCACTTGTGATCAGACAAGCCATCGGTGACAAAGAAGGAGAAGCAGCAGATTACGGAAACCTAGGAACTGTGTTTCAATCTCTTGGTGAATATCTCAAGGCTAAGGAATATCTTGAGAAAGCACTTGTGATCAGAAAGCCATCGGGGACAGAAAAGGAGAAGCAGCATGTTACGGAAACCTAGGAACTGTGTTTCAATCTCTTGGTGAATATCTCAAGGCTAAGGAATATCTTGAGAAAGCACTTGTGATCAGACAAGCCATCGGTGACAAAAAAGGAGAAGCAGCAGATTACGGAAACCTAGGAACTGTGTTTACATCTCTTGGTGAATATCTCAAGGCTAAGGAATATTACGAGAAAGCACTTGTGATCAGAAAAGCCATCGGTGACAAAAAGGAGAAGCAGCAGATTACGGAAACCTAGGAACTGTGTTTCAATCTCTTGGTGAATATCTCAAGGCTAAGGAATATCTTGAGAAAGCACTTGTGATCAGAAAAGCCATCGGGGACAGAAAAGGAGAAGCAGCATGTTACGGAAACCTAGGAACTGTGTTTCAATCTCTTGGTGAATATCTCAAGGCTAAGGAATATTACGAGAAAGCACTTGTGATCAGAAAAGCCATCGGGGACAGAAAAGGAGAAGCAGCATGTTACGGAAACCTAGGAACTGTGTTTCAATCTCTTGGTGAATATCTCAAGGCTAAGGAATATTACGAGAAAGCACTTGTGATCAGAAAAGCCATCGGTGACAAAGAAGGAGAAGCAGCAGATTACGGAAACCTAGGAACTGTGTTTACATCTCTTGGTGAATATCTCAAGGCTAAGGAATATCTTGAGAAAGCACTTGTGATCAGAAAAGCCATCGGGGACAGAAAAGGAGAAGCAGCATGTTACGGAAACCTAGGAACTGTGTTTCAATCTCTTGGTGAATATCTCAAGGCTAAGGAATATTACGAGAAAGCACTTGTGATCAGACAAGCCATCGGTGACAAAGAAGGAGAAGCAGCATGTTACGGAAACCTAGGAACTGTGTTTCAATCTCTTGGTGAATATCTCAAGGCTAAGGAATATCTTGAGAAAGCACTTGTGATCAGAAAGCCATCGGTGACAAAAAGGAGAAGCAGCAGATTACGGAAACCTAGGAACTGTGTTTCAATCTCTTGGTGAATATCTCAAGGCTAAGGAATATCTTGAGAAAGCACTTGTGATCAGAAAGCCATCGGGGACAGAAAAGGAGAAGCAGCATGTTACGGAAACCTAGGAACTGTGTTTCAATCTCTTGGTGAATATGGCAAGGCTGAGGAAAATCTCGAGAAAGCACTGACTATAAGTAAAGATGTCGGTGATCGTAAGAAAGAGTTAACCTGCCATTGTAATCTTTCATGGGCGAAGTTATTGCAAGGGAAGCCAATACAAGAAGTTTATCACTCTCTATTGCAAAGTATTGACAAATGCGAAGATTTGCGAGATATTCTTGTAGACAACGATCAATTTAAGATATCGTTTTCAGATAGTCACATTTCTCCCTACCAAACACTTGCTGCATTGTTTTGTTTCACTGGGAACACCAATGAAGCTCTTTATGTTGTGGAGCTAGGACGGGCTAGAGCCCTGGCAGACTTGATGGCAGCTCAGTACTCTGCTGAAAAGCAAATCTCCTCTGATACGCAATCATGGGTTGGCATTGAAAGTATTATGAAGAACGAAAGTAACTGTACTTGTCTATACATCGCTTACTATGGTCAAGATATTTTTTTGTGGATTCTGAGAACTAGCGGAGTCATTACGTTCCGACGAATATCAGTCAATGAAGACTTTGTTCACGCCGGATCACTAGCGCTTTCCGATTTGGAGACATTTTTCGCTAAAAGCTTCCGCGGCGTTGGTATTTCACCTGAGGATGAATGCGAAGATCGATCTTTAAATGGCATTCAACCGAAATCGACGTCACCCCAGCTAGAGAGCGCATCAGCTTTGCGGCTTGTTGAGGAAGATGAAGAAGAAAGTCAAGATCCTGAACCTCTATTTTACAAAATGATCTTCGCTCCTGTGGCTGACTTACTTGAGGAGCCCGAAATCATCATTGTTCCTGATCGCTCCTTGTACCAAGTTCCATTTGCAGCGTTAATTGACGAAAGTGGAAAGTTTTTATCAGAGACTTTCAGGATCCGCATCGTTCCATCTTTGACGACTCTCAAGCTCATTCAGGACAGTCCAGCAGACTATCACAGTCAGACTGGTGCACTGATAGTGGGGAATCCTGAGGTTGGTCAGGTGTTTTACAAGGGACGTGTTACAAACTTGGAACCATTGCCTTGTGCAGAAAAAGAAGCAGAGATGATCGGGCGACTACTGGGTGTTCAGCCTTTGCTAGGAGAGCAGGCAACCAAGCAGGAGGTACTTCAAAGGATACATTCTGTGAGTCTGATACATTTTGCTGCCCATGGTGACCCCGAAAGAGGAGAAATTGCCCTATCCCCTTTACCGGCAACTCATTGGATTCCACAAGAAGAAGACTACCTATTGACAATGTCCGACATTTCAAAAGTTCAACTGCGGGCCAAACTGGTAGTACTTAGCTGTTGTCATAGTGGACGTGGACAGATCAGAGCCGAGGGAGCTGTTGGAATCGCTCGAGCGTTCTTAGGATCCGGTGCGCGCTCGGTGTTGGTAGCACTGTGGGCCCTGGGAGACAGAGCAACGGAGCAGCTGATGAATAGTTTCTACGAGCACCTTGTTCGTGGAGAAAGTGCCAGTGAATCCCTTCACGAGGCCATGAAGTGGATGAGAGCTAACGGCTATCCTAAGGTTTGCGACTGGGCACCTTTCATGCTGATTGGAGATAACGTGACATTTGAATTTGGAAAAGAAAGGCAAGTTAAATTTAGAGAAGAAAACTTTTCATATCTTGGGTTTTATGGGAAATAATCAACGAACAGAATAGCACTTATTATAACAGTGTGCTCAGTGCTTGGTGCTTCCATACGCTTTAACATTTTTAAAATATGAAATCTCCGCCTGTGTTCGATGTTTAAAGGAGCATTCACAAAAACTTGTTGGGGGGGGGGGGGGGGGGGGACTGATGAGAAACTAGCCTGCAGTAAAATATTTTTAGCACCCCTCTTGTCCAAATCGAAAAATTTTCAAGACCCCCCCTCCTCCATACACCTCTGGTATTTTAGGTACCCCCTCCCCCCCCTCCCTCGATCTCTTTCTTGCCCAAAAGTTCATCACAAATAAAGTTGCAAAATAAATCTGCCCTATTTAACCTTTAGCAGATCAATAGGTATCTTAATTTAAATTTTTCGGGCCATAGACAGTTCGTTTTCCTTTTTTATATCAAAATGTTGCAGTTTATATTGATGTTTTAAGCACAATCAAGGGTTTACTGTTGGCAAGTTGTCTGTTGCTTATTTTTATTTTCAAGTACAGTGAAACCTCGATATAACGATACTCGATATAACGATGTTCCCGGTATAACGATCAACATTTGACAGCCCGGAAAATGTTACAGTAAATGTACGGAGAAAACTCCCGATTTAACGATACTCGATATAACGATATTCCCGATATAACGATCACAATCTGGCAGCCCAAACGTAAAATTTACCCCGATATAACGATAAAATCCATCATCATTTCCAATTTTACAAAGAACGAAAGAGAAACAACTACGGGCTGGGATAACTGATGGGAACTGTATTTCCAAAGGAAAAATTTATAGAAATAAAAAATCGGCCACACTTTTTACACAATAATCGCAACTAATGTCTCATTAAATTTTCTCCTTATTTCGTTTTTTTGTTATTCTTTTAGGAAGGAAGACTCAATTAATGGAGGACTGGAGTCAGACGTAAAGTAAACAATAACATGAGAAACGTATTTCAAGTCTCTCAAATTGTAAATACTTCAATTTATAACATGATGTTTAATTTTAGTTGGCTGACGGGTACCATACACAACTTTGCTGCAATGCATTTAGTTAGTCGTGTATTTTTGAATGTACGAAGACTTCGTGAGGATAATCATAGCTATTTTGTATATTGTTTGAATGCGCCGGATACGCGAATTTTTGAGTTAAAATTAATTGAAGATCAGCTTATAAAAGGGGCAAAACCTTGATGTTTTAATTTTAGTTGGCGTGCATTGTCCGAAAAATGCATCTTGTATATATGTTTCGATGCCGCACACAAACTGTCAAAGATTTCTTTGTAAAAAAATTAGTCATGATGTATTTTTGCACAAAGACTTCGTGAGAGGATAATCATAGATGTTTTGTGTATCGTTTGAAAGCGGCCGAAAACACTAATTTGTGAGTTAAAATTTAATAATTGATCAGCTTATAAAAGAGGCAAACTCTTGGACAAGATTTATCAGTTTTTACGTATTTTGTCAAAATACCAAAGTTATAAAACACATTTTACTGTTGAACTTTCCAGTTCATTTTAAAACAGTTCAGAACTTAGTACCAATAAGATAAGGAAAGTTAACGTTTCCACTAGAATGTCGGGTTAGCCGGAATATTCTCACTAGCTATCCTGAATTTCAGCCGTCTCCTCTGGTCGCTTACGTCGATCTTAAGGTCCCCTAGATCATGTCGCCGTCGCAGACACTCGCCGTCATCGGATCTTAAGGTCCCTAGTAAACGACCGGAGGAGACGGCTGAAATTCAGGCTACTGATATTCTCTCGCCATTCACTGAAATTAATAGTTATTATTGCACAATGTATTTTTCTGTAAGTAATCAAAACAATGGAGATAATTAGAAAACCTTTGTGAGGTGAGAATTTACTGACGCATCTCTAATAGTTTTAAAAAATTACAAAAAGCCAGCAGTTAAGTCCTTTCAGTTTTACAACAAAGCCAAAAACGTCCTTAAACTTCTGAACTTGTTGCTGATTTAGTACCGCTATATTCAAACGGTTGTAATGTGTTCCCGGCACGTGGTTGTATGGTGCCTTAAATAATCGAAACACAGAGATTTGAATGGTAAATAACTGAGGAGTCTTGTAAGAACTACTGCGAGAAGCTGAGTGATGTGAAATAAACTGCTGTTGGACCCAAGTGTTGTGTTCTTCCTGATGGCTCCTCAGAAGCGATACAGTACCAAGATCCATTTACAGAATACATGTCGAACCTCCTTTTGCTGTTGTTTTTTCAGTACGCGCAAACATATATCATAGTTTCTACTGCCATCGCGCTGAAACAGCGTAAAGGCCCGGATATACGGCAATGGCTAAATTGCATTGTGTGTCCACCCCTGAAATTGTTGCGCGCAATATTGCAGAAGTAGAATCTCCTTCTATTTCTGCAACATTGCGAGCAACAACTTTCATCGTGTGTCTGAAAAACTAAAAAACCGTAGCTTTTCTACTACATATTTACCTGTGTTAGGTTTAGCTAGTTTTGCAATATCTTGTTTAACAGGAAAAAGCCAGCAAATGTTGCGCGAAATGTTGCAGCGTGTAGCCACATGGAGTGAAAAATGTTGCGCGCAATATTGCACGCAATGTTGCACTGTATGTAGAATCCTCCACCCCGAGGTGTCTGTGCTATGAAACAGGACTAAAATGATTTTAAAACATGCAGTAAATGTGTTTGTTTTCTCGGCGAATCTGATAACTAATCGTCCACAAGTGAAAAGAACCATAGCGTTTGCTTCTCCAACATTATGCGCCTTCGAAGACGCGTCAAATCAGTGCCCGAAGTGTTCCTTTGCCACAAGATCAGTCTCGTCAAAGCCGATTGGCGGTTTGTAGTCCATTCTCATCGCAGCGACATCTTGTTTGCGTAACATAGCTGTAAATCCACCGAAACATCGACTAATTTCCGAACAGAACAGCCTTACATTTTCCCCACTGAAAACCTAAACGAGAATGCACTGCATTTACTGTGAAGCCACGAACATGTCACTCAAGTCGAGATCAAGGCAAACGGACGGGCATGGGGGTGAGGGTAGGGTTGCCAGGGTCGAGAAGAAGAGACCCTGGGTATACGTAGGTCATTTCTGAGTTGTCGTTCGTGTAGTTCTTTCATCCGTACTCCTTTTAAGGCCCACAAGGCGATTTTTGATGCGATTTTTGTCGCGCAACTTTTGTCGCGCTCGAGCTCGCGATGAAAATCGCAAGTGTAAACCAGCGGCGATTTGGGCGCGATTTGTCGCCGCGATATCGCAGACTGGTTTCAAACATGTTCGACAAAATCGCCGCTAGTTTCCACTTGCGATTTTCATCGCGAGCTCGAGCGCGACAAACAATGCGCGACAAAAATCACATCAAAAATCGCCTGTGTAAACGGGCCTTTAGACTTCTTAGTATTTCTTTTATGTTTTCTACAGTTTTGACCCCAGCACCACCATCTTCATTGTTGCATTTCTTTTCATTACTTTTAAGCTATGTTCACACGGGACAGATTCCAAATGGACCGTTGCCGGCAAAAAAACGGCACCGGATATAGATATACAGAGGCTCATAAAATGTGAACAAACCTGGTCCCTAATGGACCGGGGCCGAAACCGCACCAGGACCACTCGGACCAGGGCCACTCAGTTTGCATCACACATTAAATTAAATAAAATAGCATGCCTCATTCTACAACACGCGTAAATAAGATCGACCAAAGTGGCCCTGTTTTAATTAATATCTACATTATAAGTATAATGTGTTGTGAACAAGGTATGACTTATAGCGTTGTTTTTGACGTGTTAAGCCAAGCATCACGAGCTTCATAGCTCCGTGATAAAGATCACGTGTGGTTACACAGAACTAACTGTCAAAAGTGAAGTGAAGTGTGAAGAGGGAGTCAGTGTAAAGTTGCTTTAATTAGCACTTTCAGTTTTCGTTCGACTCTGAAGGTTTCACGCTCAGGCGCTTGGTGAAGGAGCAGAGAAAACGCCCCAGAAGAAACGAACAGTCGGGCTGATTTTGAGCAGAACACAAGAAGAGTATAAACAAACGTGTATTTACTTGCGTGCTTTAAGTGGTTGTCACTCAGCGAGCAAATCAGAACACAGTCAGGCCAAACGAGGAAGAGGAGAGACTCTCCAGGCAGCTCTCTCGTCTGAATTTGAACCTTGCTCAAAGTTATTTTTGACAGTCCTCGAGAGTTTTCTCTACGCCTTTGAGCGCAAAGCGATGAGAGCTGAAGAAAACCTATCACTCTCACGAGAACAACCTCTAATAAGTAACTTTCATCCTTCGTCCAGCCAGGCGTTCAAGGCCTCCGTGGCCCAAACGAAGACGAATACATTGTTTCGGACGCAAAATGGCTTTCCACGTATGCCGCGCGCACGCACATTTGTTGCCTGACGGTAGTCAGAAACAATTTGCGTCGCCCCAACAAATGGCTTTCCCCGTTTGCCTCGCGGAGGGGAAAACAATGGTTGACTAGATTCCCAAGGCGTAGTATTTGCCATTGCGCGCTGCTTGCATAATATTCGCCGTCCGTTCGCCAGCATTTGTTTCCCTTATAAAATGTTTCTTCGTTTGGCCAGCAAGGAAAGCCCAAAAACATTGATTGTTGCCTGTTCAGCTCGGGCCAAAGACGGTGGTAAAAAATTGTGCCGCTCCGCAATACAATGTCTGGTCTCTCGCTTTGCCACGCGCCTTTAGTAAGAATAGTGAGGACAACACTGACATAAGCATAAGGCGCAAGCATAAACACTAAGGCTGAAGGAAGTTTGCATGATGAGGCAGGTGGGGGCACACCAGAAATATGAACACACAGCATTATTTCTTATGTCGTTCGTTCTTCTCATAATCGCATTGTGCTATTGTGCTTGGCTGTGACTCGTATGCTACTATGTCTCTGCCTGTGTGGAGGCTGCTGGCCTCATACTAATTCTTAAGCGATTTATAAATACCCCAACACATGCTTATGCGCCCTGTGCTTCACAGTGCCCGCCTAGGTAATCCACCCACGGTAGTGCCAGGACAATTAATATACACGACAGAACTTGAGCGCTCGTTCGTTCTTCTTCTGCTTGTTGTTCTTGCTCCTCCCTATTGCTTTGGTCGCTGCCTTCGTTCCTCCACTCACCGTATACTTTAGTGTATTTATGTCGCTTGTGAAAACGTCTTCAAAACAAGAAGCGGGGGGGGGGCACACGATCTCCCTTATGTCTTTTTTTCAAGACATTGCCCATTTTGCCTCAAAATGATATCTAACTTCTGCCAAATAGTGAATCTTGCCTAAGCAATCACACGTCGGTGTACGTGTACGCGATTCCTCCGTTTATTATT